>JAFEMH010005780.1:0-142500 GCA_022495995.1 Adenophora triphylla var. japonica
ATCTTAGCACTAGTTCGAGGGCAGAAAGACAGGATTAGCTTACAAGGCTCTAACAGAAGTGCTAATGGCTTTACTTTTATAAGACTCACATCTGGCTACTCGCTCTCTTGCGGATTTAGCTTCAGTAAAGAAAAACATTTCTTTGAATTATTGAGGTATTTGGTCTTTGGATCTAACGAAAAATTGTAAATCTATGTCTAACGGAGACGAACGGTGAGTCATCAATTGTATTCACTTTCATTTATGGCTTGTTGAAGAAAGATTAGTTCAAAAAAATACATTCATACCAAGCACGCTAGAAAGGGCTTAAACTTAGATCATTTCGCAAGGGGCGGGACCTTAGTCGAGGTAATCGGTTAAAGCCGGTATCGCATCTCCATACTTGAGGAAATTTCTTTTAGATTCAAGCAAGAAGAAGAAAGGACAAATGGAAATGAATACTTTTAGTATTCCTATTTGAAGGAAGACTGAGAGATATTATTACTAGTAGTCATTAACCATATAGTTAGCATTTACTAAGTGGTTAGACAGTAGCCAGGTCTTGAAAACCGGTATGGTTTTTCAATAAAGAACTATCGACGGTTCGAATCCCACTCTCTCCTTTTTTGCTCGTTGAATCAATTAGTTTGTTTTACTTGGTTTTGGCCGGAAAGGTAGTTGAAAGAAAGGGACATGGCTCGGCAATCCTGCCTAGCCAACCGAGAAAAATAGATAAGTATTCATGTCAATCCAATGTCTCTATGATGGAATGGAACCCCCTAAAGCGAGAAATAGGCACAAGAGAAAGAGCAATAACCGGACCAACGGCCACAAAAGCGGAGCGGTCCCTCTGAAACCCAGTCATCCATAATATCAAATAAAGTCATTTTTCATCTTTGGTAAATTTAAGGCTTTGCTGTGGCTCATGACTTGTATTGTAGTGGGCCCCGGAATGCCTCTGTACTCTTTCTAATGCTAATGCCTTCTTCCTTCATTCATTTTTAAGGACATACGTGGCCTAATCATTGAGGTGAAGTCGGGGCATAAAAGATCGAATGAAATCCTTGCCCAGACCCTTCCCAAGAGAAGGCCCCTCCTGGGGAGTCTGGGATCGGGATAGCGGCCCAAAAGCTATGGAACTTGGAGTGTGGGTCGTTTGTCGAAATGGGCTGGCCTTTTTTTTCTGAATATTCAATCAAATGTGATACAGATGGGATAGAATGCTATAGAAATGAAAACTTGCTGACTCTTAATAGTCAAAGCGAGCCCGTTTATTATGATATTCTGAATGAAAAAATTTCGAAATCGAATCAAATCTCCTCAAGTAGGAAAGACTAATCCAATCTATAATGATGTACCAAAAATACAACATTTTTGTTACTTCTTGGCTGAGTTTGAAGACTTGGTATATATTTCGATATGCCAAGTTCAAACTCAAGTAGGACAGGTTGATCATTTCCTTCAACTGCATTATTCTATTCCACCTCTTAGTCTTCTTATTCCACCCTCTTAGTCTTCTTACCCAGAGTGGTTATTTAATACGAATAAGAGAAACTCTATTATAGCCATTCTTACGTACATTCAATGTCTATACTCTCTGAGATAGAGGAATACATAGAGTTGAACATAGTAAAATAAGAACTTCAAAGATTTCTGTAAAATTCTGTTGGGTTTTACGCGTCCATGTGCAGCGAAATTAAGCATCAAATAACGCATGTAAAACCCAGGAAAGCCTAGGATCCGTTCTATACAATTAACTTGAAAAACTACTGAGATAGATATGACCAACCTTGAATGCTTTCCGTTCTTGAGCTATCGAACGATTTAATAATGTGATTTCAAATACACGAAACTTCGTTCTCTAGAGATTGCTTGAGAACTCTAGGCCTTGATCGATGAGAACGAGCGAAGACCCTCTTCAAGAGGGGTATCCACACCTTTGAATGAATCCAAGAACAATTTCTTGAAGATTGCTAGATCCTATAAACCTTGGAATAATATTGAGGTACATTTGTGAATTTCTTTTGAGAATTTCGAGCTAACTTTTTCAGAGTTGACGGACGTTCATATTTATCTTACATTAGTATAGAATATGAATCCTAATCAAATTAGAAAGGATTACGTCAAACCGCCTCGGAGGCCTTTGTTGGCTGTCGCACGACCACACAAGCCACATGCTTGCCTGTTGTGTGCGCGCGACCATATAAAGCAAGTGATGAGGAACTTTCTCAATCATTCTTTTCAATGGTTTAATCAATTACATTCTAGTTGTGTGTGACCCGGTAGGATTACATTATGTTGAGAATGAGTTCGATCATATCGACTCTCATAAGACATAAGCGGACTCTAGCAAGCCATTATATCTACCCAAATAATGTAACGTAAGAGTTCACATTTCCAATAGTACACTTTCATTTCTCCCTTTATCTTACGATATTATATTGAACACAAGTCATGGTCCTCGTCAACTTGTCTTTGTTCAATGCTTTCTCGATTTCGAGTATAATGATAATTCCAATCACATTGGGGTATGGCCATACACTTTCATCATTATCACTCATCGAGGGGCCCAAGCAAAACATCTCTCTTTTGAGGGGACAAATTCCATCTTGACTTATCACATCCTTCCCATCATGAATCTGATGTGCCAAATTAGCCTTTATAAATATCGTGTTAAGATATCGTTTGACTAAAATCAAACATGACTTTCATCATATGTAAGGTCATGATAATCTCGGTCTAGGGACTAAATGGAAGTAACCTTATGAGATTTAATTATGACATTTGACCATGACACATAAAATCTACATTGCGGGTACCAGAGTGCGAGTCCACTTGTTATCTCTAGCAAGTACCCATAAATTTCAATGTGCATCTCTATGCATATAATCATCATATGATTATCCATTGAGCAATTATACTGTTTATTCTCTTAGTAATTAGGGACGGAGATTATTATAAACAAATATACAAAACATATAATAATCAAAATGATAAATATATCTCATATAATAATAAATAATGTCAACACGCCAAGTCTATCAATCATAGGCCTAGGGTATAACACTAACGGTCTCCCACTTGCAGCTCAGGGCCCATTCTCCCATGTATCGAATACTCGTGGACCTAACATGACCGTCATGCTTAGCTTGCAAGATGCAGCCTTAGTTAATGGGTTCAATCGCACGTTGTCATCAGTGTCTACTACATCTCTTTACGTCTTCCCTTTCACATATCTCTCGGATAATGTGGAAACGTCGAAGTATGTGTTTGGATCTCTCGTGTGACCTTCGATTCCTTTGCTTGTGCAATGGCACCATTGTTGTCACAATTAAAGTTCAATAGGATCTCGATGCTTGGAACGACTTCCAAATCACTAATGAACTTTTTGATCGAAGCAGGCTTCTTAAGTTCGTCATCGAGATGCCGTTATATACTCGACTTCGGTTGTAGAATTCAGCGACGGTACTTTGCTTGAAACTTTTCCAGACTAGCACACGGGTGCCTCCATTGAAGCGTAAACAAAATGCTAAACTGTGATCTGAAATCATCCTTGTCGGTTTGGAAGCTAGCATCTATGTAGCCTTTTACTACAAGATCTTCTTCCATTTCCTCCAAAGACCAAGAATACATCACACTTAGTTCTTCGTAAGTGTTGAGGATATTCTTGACTACTATCCAAGTGTGATTCGCCGGGATTCGATTGGTACCTACTCGTCATGCTTAGAGCACACGAGAACATCGGGTCTAGTACATAACATAGCATACATGATAGACCCGATTGCCGAAGCATATGGAATACCATTCATTCTCTTTTGCTCATCATTAGTCTTAGGACCTTGATTCTTGCTAAGAGATATACCATGTAACATTGGCAAGTTTCCTCTTTTAAGAATTTTCCATTTGGAATCTTCTAAGAACTTTGTCAATGTAAGTACTTTGACTTAAACCAATCATCCTCTTGGATTTCTATCTCTATAGATCTTGATACCAAGGATATATGCGGCTTCGCCCATATCTTTCGTGATATGCACTTTCCCAACCAAGAATTGACGGTCGCGGAAGGTGCCAGGAATACCAGTCATTTCCAATGAGTAAGATAGCCGTCGACATACAACACTAAAAATAGTACTTACGCTTTCCCACTAATTTTCTTGTATACACAAGGTTCATCTTCTACGTTCTTGTATAAAGCCAAACTCTTTGATTGCTTCGTCGGAAGAGCGTAGATTCTGACTCCTAGAAGCTTGCTTTAATCCATAAATGGATTTCGCAATTTACACACCTTGTTAGAATTTTCTACGAAGCTAACAAAACCTTCAGGTTATATCATGTATACATCCTCCAAGAAGTAACTTTCCATTAAGGAAGCTGTTTTGACATCCATTTTGCCATATCTCATAGTCATAATATGCGGCGCTATGGCGATTTAAAATTCTAATAGACTTAAAGCATAGCTACGGGCGAAAAGGTTTCATCATCAGTCGTTGCCATGAATGCGCCTGTATCCTTTAGCTACAAGCCTAGCCTTATAGGTGTGCACCTTCCCATCCATGTTCGGTCTTCTTCTTGAAGACCCATTTGCCTATGGTTTTTACACCTTCGGGATGGATCAATCAAGTTCCAAACTTGATTATCGGCCATGGATTGTAATTCAGACTTCATGGCCTCTTGCCATTTTTCCGAATCGGGAGCGGACATACGCCTCTTTGATAGCAAGTAGGTTCATCGTTTTGATTAACTCCACTTCATCACTTTCCATAACGAGAAATCCATATCTCTCGAGAGTTCGGATCGTGACCTACCACTTCGGCGAAGAACTTGTGCATCTTGGAACCGGTTCCACAACTATTTGTGAACTTGGTTCGATCTCTACCATAGGTTGATGTTATTTTTCGGGTTCTCGGAATTTCTTCGAGATCTATTTTACTCCAACTGGTTTCCATTAAATGTTCTTTGAGGCTTTGGACATGAAGGAATATATTTTTAAATACTCAATCATTTATTATTCTGACTTACCCATTTCGGATTTTTACCTTTTTGTAAGATTCTTTACCTTGCTTAACTCAAATAGCAATCCCCAACTTACCGCTTTGCTTTGTTAGAAAAGTTAGGTTTTGTTAGAAAAGGTTAAGGTTTAGGTTAAGGATGTGAAGGCTTTTAGATTAGTTTTCTAACGAAAATACTAACAATTCAAATTGGAGCACTTACACCCTTGGACTACTATGAAAAACATAGCCATCGGATTTCAAAGTCGCACGATCTAAATTCAAAAAATTTCACCCAATTTGCGCGCGTCTAGCATATTTTTTTAACGGAGTCGCGGGATCATTATAGCGACTCCATTGAGTTCGCCACTTTGTAGAACTTCATGATTGCACCTACTTTGTTCCAACACTATACTTCGATTACGCCGCCTTCGAAAAGGAATGTCGGGATCGGAACAATCCCACTGCTCCATCTACCAAAAAACAATCGTAAATGTTTCAAAAAAAGTGAGCATCCTATTCGAAAAAAAAAATCAAAAGATCGAAAAGGAATTACTAATACAATCCGAGACACAAACATTCGGAGGATTGCGGTGACCAGGATTTGAACCGGTGACCTCAAGGTTATGAGCCTTGCGGGCTGCCAAAGCTGCTCTACTCCCGCGCTTAAAAGAAGAATAGAAAACTAATAGATAAAGAAAAGAGGGATTAAATTATTGCCTCCGAGACATTTCCTCATCGATTACCGATCATTTCCCCGATTAGCTCTGGAGACAATCCGGGAAGGTAGATACATGCGCTCATGTACGTAATTTCCACGCATTGACGTCTCACTATTAAAATGGTTCTCCATTTAGTGCGAGGAGCTTGAAGACGCTTATCCTCTGGTTGGTGTATGATCAGCAAGAATACATATAGCTTCATCTTGTGGACAGCCGGCTCGATAGCTTGATAAGAAAAGAAGCAACTAATGGAGGCTGACCCACCTATTTTTCAAATTTTATTGTGAGGCTTAGTTGAAAGCCTTGGATTCCCCTTCTACCTTGGGGGAGTTAGGAACCTCTTTTTAACTCAACTCTAATACCCAGCAGAAGGAAGAGAATTGACATCCAAGAATTCTTCCAGAATAGAAAGCTCTCACAGAACCAAGAATACGGGGAAGCTGTCGACGGTCTTGACCCTCAGAGTGCCAGGTTTTACATGTCTATTCTTCATAAATTGCCGTCATATTAGAAAATCAGATGTCATCGCTGCTATACAGGACTTCTTCAAGGGAGGGAATCTGACTTGAAACTAGGGCTTACAATGGCTGCACTTTCAAAATCTTGTTCGAGCTGCTAATCTCAGAATTCGCTGAAGTCGATTTAGCAGGACGGTATCCCATGCCTTAAGCGTAAGGCTTACCAGCTGCCCTACAGAGAGTCTTTCAAATCCGTACTCCATTATTATATACCTCATCCCTCATAGCCAATAGCTCATTCGCCTGTTGAGAGCTCATGATTGGACGTAAGCATGACGATTGGGCTATTCGAACCTAACATTCGCCATCCGCCGGGAGTTACGGGTTCAATATCGATATTTTAGCAACAAATCCAATAAATCTAAGTGTAGTGATTGGGGTATTGATCTTTTTTGGAAAGGGAGTGATACAACAAGGGAAGAGTTGTACGCCTACATAATAATGAACCACTCCCACAATTGAAAGGGAACCATTCTCAATTATCAGGCCAACACGAAGCAAAAAGACTATTGTTAAGGCATTTCCTAAGGCAAAGATCCCCCTAAGGGTGCTAGAATAGTAAGACAAGACTCTTATTGAAGATGCACAGGTTATTAGCCATTCTAAAGAAAGCTGTGGACTTTTATCAAGACCTCCTGACACTGGATCATATTTTTTCTATTCTTGATATAATATCTTATTTTTTTCATCATCTTGTAGCTCTTTAGAATAATTTTTTTGTTCTGCAAACCAAAGTGAATGATGACTTTGGGTTGTACCAAGTTTGAAACCAAGTGGATTTATTTTTTGTCCCATGCTCCCCCATTACTAGAGATCATTAAAAAAACGGCGTTTAGAGCTTATCATTTTCCACTTTGATTATCTTATTTGTTGGCGGTGTATAACTAATAGAAAGGGGGTGATGAGATAATACTTCATTTGATGATTGTACAAAGGAGACATAAGATAGGTTATAAAAAATAAACAGCGACGTAAAAGAATGCTACATAATGCTAAATAGAGGATTTTTTTTTTTATCTGGCAGGAATCCTATTTCGTATTCGGTACGTGGATAAAAGATCTTCCGATGTTATATTATTCCCATTTTCGACTGACGAATTGATTAGATGGCTTAGATATTGTTATTCATGATATTGACGCGAGATTCAATAGCATCGAAAGCTAATTCTATGAATAGAGCTGTCTTACTTTATTTCCGAGGAATAACTCTATCCTGCAGTAGATCGGCTCTAGATTCTTATTAAATCTCCAATCGTGGAATGGATGTTAACCGATTGGTCGTAGGCTTGAGGAGATTTGATTCATTATGAAATTGTTTCATTTAGAATATATCATAATAAACTGGGCTCGCTTTTGACTATTATATCAAGTCAGGAGTAAAGCCACATTTTCTATTGCATTCTATCCCATCGTATCACATTTGATTTGAAATTTCGTCGGCTCGAAAGTTTACCACGAGTATTTCTTAATTCTAAAAAGAATAAAAAATCAAAAATAATATCTTAGCCTTTTTTCTACCATCTTCTTGTAGCTCTTTAGAATAATTTTTTGGTTACGCAAACCAAAGTGATTTCCTAATCCTTAACTTTTTGAGGAATCGCTTCATCGGTGGTTGTGAATGGACTGATTTTTGAAAATCTTATCGATCTTGGTCAAGCGTAGGAACAAGTCACGAAAAGATTAGCAGAAAAGTGTCAGAGAGCAAGTCATTTTATGAGCAAGGGCCGTATGAGATCTTTTACAAGATCAATTTGGGTAGCCACTGGTTCGGTTTAAGAAAATGTGGTTCGATTCAACTATATGTGGAGCAACTTAGGGCATAAAAAAAGTGAGACCAAGGCCTCATAATTTGGTAACCTTTCACCTCTTATTAACAACTGACTTACTTATGACTCTTTTTTCGATCCTTCTCTGGAGGAGCTATGCAGCCTCTGCTTGAGACTTGAGATGGAAACCCTTTCATGCATCGCAGGTAAACGGAGACAAGCTCCGTAGATAACTATGCCTGAAGAGCCGGAGTCATTTCCCCCTCGAAAAGTGCTAAAAGAGTAATACCCTTGACTAGGTTGAAAACCCGAAAGTGAGCGGCCTAGGTAAAAAACGAGATTGCACTTCTCTCGTCCCTCTCTCTACCTACCCGCTTCTAAAAGAAATGGAGACAACTCATAGAGTCCGAACTACGGAGACCCAGGCCCCTCGGTCCTCCCCGTGTAAAAGAGGGGAATCAGTAAGGCGGCCGAAAATGGTTCTAGGTCTTAAAAACATAAACAAAATCATGCTTTGTCATCCAGCCACATTTATCAGTACAGTCATTTGCGCATGCCTCGAAAAACTCTTAATGCATGATTCATATATTCATTACGGTTAAAAAAAAAAGAAATTTTGTTGATGTTCAAGCCCTGGTCTACTCTTAAACTCCACCAAACTAAGCTAAAAGATAAAAATGCATAACATAAAACTAATGTGCACACAAGTGATGATCAATGGATACTCGAGGCTCCATAGCAGTACCAATAGTGCTCGCGTACCATGCTTTCCTCTTCTGTCCCCTCCATGCATCGTGCCTCATGTTCTTCCCTAGGCACCGGGAATGATGCTCCATCCTCCTCCTCCCTAGCTCGGCCATAAGGGCCGGGTCCATCAAGCTCCGTTGTAAGTATCCCGACCCGAACTCATGTTTTAGGTCCACTTTCCTTGATTTTTTTGGGTACTCATGTGCTTGCTAAAATGCAATTTGAGTCCAATTATCCCATTGCCCACTTCAACCCATTTGGAGCTCGGCCATCCATTCGGCCCATTTAGCTGTGCCAAAAAATTTGTACGTCTGTCGTCCGACATAGGATGACACCTAAGGCGGTTTAACTCCCTCTTGTCTGGACGACATGAAGCCTTCCCACGTCGCCTTTCGCCCCTATAAATACAAGGTACGTGGGCCGATCATTTCGAGGAGGACTTTTGGAGAAGATCTTAGTAAGGGGAAACTCCGTCAAAATAAGTCTCATCCTTCTCTCTTCTCTCATACACATACTCACCTCCCTCCTCATACATGTACACATACCCAAGCCAAGATCCAAAGAAAACCTTCCTTGTTGGTGTGTTGAAGGGGTAAGAACCATACTATTGGTGCCTTCTTACCTTGTGGACCTACTAATAGAGTAGCAGCAGCTAAACCCTCTTTCTTTCTCCTCGATCAACTCTTGCATTACATCTACATCATCTTGCATGCTTACTTGCTTTTAATATTATGTATGAAATATTGGGGGATTTCCTTGCATGATAAAGGTGCTGAGAGAGGTGGATCTTCCCATATTCAGCTTATCCCCACCTCGAGATGCTAAGACATTTGGTGACATTAGCACCATTAAAGTTTGAATCTTTACTTAGTTTCCATTGAGTTAGGAGGTGAGTGGCTACACCAAAAATGTCCATAGTAAATATGTGTATTCATCACATTTGGACATTGATAAGCTTCCTATGTGATCCTCCCATAATACTCACGTAATATTCTTGTATTGGCCACGACTACTTTCGGTTAATAAATGTAACTTGGTTTGTCTTTCGAACAAAAGGGAAATCAACCGGGCGAAGAACCTTTGAGGCAGGCTGCTCATGTCGGACGACACGGGACTCTCAAAGGGTTACGTGTCATACGACATAGAATTCCAGGAAAGCAGCCAGAAAGCTCTTACAGGACTTGAGATCTGTCAAGGGTGGGCCCTTTTGTGTCTCAAAGTCCGCCTAAGTAACTTTTTGGCTTAGTAAGCCCCACTATTTCGGGTGTCTACCAAGGCCTGTTTGGAGTGCAACAAATTGATGGAGGCGATTTGCCGTATGGCATGGACAACTTCGGATGTCCTATGTCATGACACATCACAGTATCATTAAAAGTCAATCGTGACTTTGTTCGATCCAATCAACCCCAAACTGAACTTAGACCCTAAGTAGTGTCTTTTCTTATTTACAATAATGTGGTTCCAATTCGAGGGCTTGACCTTATTGTTGTAAGGGATTAATCGACCATGAGGCCTTCGTCGATTTGACATCCACCTTTGTGGGAAGTCCGGTAATAGGGCGACATAAACTTCACGAGCGGACTTTCCCAGGCCCTTACACATACATATTACAGAAGTCATCATATATAAGAGATTTGTGTAGCCCCAACTCATAGCTCACAAGTTGTACCCAGTCCTTATATCATGTTGAAATCCCAGTTTGCATTGCCTTGCTTGTTGACACACATTACACACACACACTTTGGAATGATTATAAGCTGTCCAATGTTTGATTGAAAGTCTCGAGAAAAGAGGCGTGTTGGGTGAACTCTCAGAAGTTCTTCCCAAACCTACGTAACCAGAACCCAGAACTCAAAATATCTTTAAAAAATAGGTTTCTCAATGTTTTCCTTTAAAAAAGCGGCGTGGCGACTCCCAAAATTTTCAAAAAAGGAAAAAACAAAATAAACAAAGAAAAATTATTTAAAATTATTTGGAGGCCGTTCATTCGGTGGCGACTCATTTGCGAGGATGGAATTGAAAAACTTTTGTTTTTAGAAAAAATAGAAAGCGATACTTGGTATATAGGTGGAAACCATTTAACCTTCCCTATATCAGCTCCTAACCCAGGCTTGGGATAAATTGTGGTCTAACAATCCCACGTGCGATATCATCTCATTTTTTAAGAGGAAATGTTTTTTTTCTTAGAGAACTCTAACTTTCTTTAAATAAACTTGGACAATTTCTTCATTCTCCTTGTTAATGTGAATTGTGTCATTTTGCGATGCTCGTGTGGGCCTTGCCATGCTTACATGCTCTATATGCTCTGGTATACGGTATTTTTGGGATGGTGGGGGCCTTTCCCTCCTTTTTGCGGTTTATTGGGTCTGTTGGTGAGCACTCCCCCATGTCGGACGACATCCCTCCCGTGGGAAGTCTGCGTCGGACGACATAGGGAGGCGATGCGAGCAGGCCCGGCGATCAGAGATGAGCAAGCGGGGATGATTAAGGAATACAGTACTTGGCTTGGAAATCTTGACATTTGGGCGAGTCCACTTTTGTCGTGCTTTGGAGTTCGTTCTCTTATTTTTCCTTCTTTGCATATTGCATAAAAAAATCTTATACAAAAAAAAAAAAGATTTTCCTAGAAAATACCAGCTTCACACTACTCGCTTACGCTACCCGCACATAAAGTTAGAACCCGGGAGTGTACGGACGGCATCGCGGACGGTGAGCGTGTTTCGCTTACGCTTGGCGCCTGAAGTCCTCCTAGCACGTGGAGTCGGTCAACACTTGTCAAGTGACACACTTCTACCGTGTACCGGTTGGTTTTGGCAAAAAATACTTTTCAAACACATTTTCCAAACTCGGTTTTCAAAATTTTCTCACAAAGTCAGAGTCATACTTTGTCATCTGAAAATCTTGGCATTCGTTTCTCTCCTCTTCATATCGAAATTACGAAATAACTCAACGTGAGTACATGTCAAAAATTCGACATGTCTCGACGTATTGGGGTACATGTCGATTTCTCGATTTACAGCTTAGCAAGAGAGTCATGGCGTTTTCGACATGTGCTATGCTTGAGACCATGTCGAATTTTTGACACATACTAACTTGGCAAGTCATAGTAAATTTTTGCCATGGAAGCTGACGAAGCCATGCCGTATTTTCAACTCCGAAGAGGAGAGGTCACTGACTAATTTTTCGAGGATTTTCACACTTAGGTGTGGTCTCGTACATTCAGAAGCGTGCTTTTGACCTTCTCTCCTCCCAAATCTGAAGGCGTTGACTTGGACTTGGTTTTGAAAATCCCGAGTTTGACTTGTTTTGACTTGTATGCCCATAGGATTCGTTCTCCGCTTTTCGATTGGTGGGTTCCACGTGCCCTATAGGACTGCACAGGGATTGTCGCGTCCCGGAGGTGCAATACGAGGGTCTGGAATACGGGGAATTACATAGACGTGAGTATTGATGGAACCCAGCTAATCCCGGGGAATAAGTGTAAGAATACGCGAAAAGAAGGTGTCACACCTTTTCCCGACCATTCCTAGGATTAATAAAAATCTTTTTCAAAAAACAAAAGAGCATATGCACTTGGAGTCCATCCCTAAGCCCTATCCTGCTCCCCTACCTAAAACCGTTTCTCTCCCTTTTTCAGCGAGCAAGTATTGGGTCGAGTTCCGGGGTGGTCGGTTCCCATCGGTTCTCTCCGGTGGGGGAGTTCGTTTCCGGCGGAGTCTCGAAATCGTCGACTTCACGAGTTTCGGCGGAGTTTGGGTTTAGGTCCCGAATACGCGGGCTCGAGTCGAGAATGTGGCTGAGTCGGAATGTCAGTCGGGTGTATCACCGGTGATCAAGGTCGGAGTGTCAGAGCGGGGACGTCGAGTCTGAATTTTGGATTTGGTACCCTCTCGGCTTTAAGAGAACATGTGAACAAACTAATCCTCCACTGGTTCCACTTTCCACTTTGAGGGTTTCTGCAAGAATATGAAAATCGCCATTTCTCGAGGAGGAAGAGGAAGGCCGATATTAGGAACGCAACATTCGGAGGTGATCGAACCACGAGAAAGTCATTTACACCGAGATGGTTATAACAATTATTTACATGATTGGTTATAACAATCAAAAAGGATCGAGCAAGAAAGCTTGGAGACGGAGTACACATCTTTTATCAGCAGGACTCATTAGTAAGGAAGTCGAAGCCCGCTGGGTGGTGGCAAAACAAGCAGCCCGATCCTCGTGGAGGTACGAGGGAGGTCACTTTCCCCCAGATGCATCTCGAGAGCTCGGCTCGAGGAAGGTATTAGGTGCGGCAAGATGCAGAATACACCCCCTACATAGAATGCTATGATCATCTCAGCGGCGAGCGTTACAAGGAAGAATCAGGGATTCTTGCGTGATACCGGAGAATGAAAAGGAAAAATGTTCGAGGCCACAGGTAGTAGCTCTGGCTGCATGTGATAACCCTTCGACGGACTTGGCCTTCCCCAATTCGGAGGCTGAGTCATAACAATCCCTCTTCATCACGGTCAGTTGGGTGAACGGACGTCTTCCAGAGTTTTAATTGACAAGATTGGAGAGCAGCGTCTCTCCCGGGTTTTAATTGAGAACGGAATTCATGGGCTACTCAACATCGAGTCCCAGGCAAAGATCATGGGCCTCGGCGCTCCAGTCTACCAGTTGAAACCTTCCTCCCTCGTGGTTAAAGTTAAACATACGACTGACTCAACGTCGCGTCTCGTCCAATGCTTGGGGTTGCTACTTTAGATCGTGGTTAAGAAAGTGGCCAAGGCGTGCATAGGTAAATTCAGGTCCTTGTCCTGTCTAGCAACCTTTAGCCTTTCATTAGCTCTGAAGGAAAGTATTGCACCCCGAAATCAATGGGATCGCCTCGACTCACACTTTGTGTGTCAAGTTTGTTTCAAAGCGGAGAGATAATCATCATTCGTGGGGGCAGTGTGCCACAAGACGGAGAGCTCATTATCATCATTCGTAGGGCGAAGAGTGTTACCCTTAGGGTTTGTTCGATATGGGCGAAGATGTCAATCGCGCTTTGTTCGGAAGCATATGTTATCGAGAAATCGTAGTGATCCAGCGATGGAGGCTGCACTTAGATTGATTGATTTATGTGTGAAGAGACCGTATAATGGCAGGAAATTTCATTTGCTAAAGATCCCCTTTCGGCATGGTTGACCTTCTTCGGCGGGGGGATGATTATGTACACAGTGATTGATCTTCCTACTTCAGGAAAGAATACGTATCGGTGATCGAGGTTTGGTTTGGTGGGGACAGAAGAGTATTTGACCCGCGCACATTCGTCGACACTTCGAGATGGCCATGTGCCCCGAAGTGGATCTCCTTTTCGAGGCCGTCCGATCGCGGCGGGAGATTATGATGGAAAAGCTCAGTGACCCCTAGATCTGGTGTTATGCAGTCTAAGTCTGTCCACAATAATGTCTGTGAGTCGAGTCCTCCAAAGTCTTTGTTATCGAGTTCGAATCTCTAGATAGGCACGATACTCTCGCGCGTGATCATCGCCGTAGTCGTTAACTCTGTCTTACTTTTTGCGTTGAATGAAATGGTTGACCTTTCTGCGTATCCCTTAATTGCCACCTTAACAAATGATAAGTTAACTAAAGCAAATCTTAATGACTTAAAAATGGTTAATAATGAGTCATTTGAAGAGGACACAGACTTTTTAGATGAAAACTTTTTAAATGATAATATAAAGCGGGTTTTGATCGAGGCGACAATCGGGCCCAAGGCTGCCAGAGGTATTAACTACGGTGAATTTGGGAACTGCGAAGAGCCCAAAGAGACACGGATTAGCGGTTTTTCGCCGGGGAAGAACAGGGAAGCCCTCATCGATTTGCTCAAGGAATACGTGGACTTATTTGCTGGTCCTACAAGACATGCCGGGTTGGACACTTCAAGCATTGAACACAGAATACCCACTGGACCCGGAAGCCGGAGTCGATCAAGCGAAGCTTCGCCGGATCAAGCCAGAATGGTCTCTCCAAGTCAAAGAAGAAATAGAAGGCTACTCGAGTGGGTTTCATTAGAGTGGTCGAATACCCCAAGTGGTTGGCCAACGTAGTGACGGTAACCAAGTCGAATGGCAAAAGTCGGGGTTTGTGTAGACTTCGGGGACTCGAATAACAAGGCTAGCCGAAGGACGATTTTCCCTTGCCCAATATTGATCTGTTGGTGGATACTGCCCGATTCTGAGTCAAGTCGTTTGTGGATGGCTTTGCGGTTTACAATCGGATTAAAGTCGCCGAAGAAGATCGGAAAAAGCGCCTTCGCGGCCATTGGGGAACCTTTTGTTATACGGTTATGCCCTTTAGTCACGAAGAATACGGCGCTACTTATCAACGGGCGATCAACTGCGCTCTTTCATGACATAATCCACAAGGAGATCGAGGTCTATGTTGATGATATGATTATCCATTCAAAGGGATCGAGATGGCTAACACTTGGTCGAGCTTGAGGAAGTTCTTTAGCAGGTGCGGGGCATGACAGCTGAGATTGAACCCGGCAAAATGTACTTTTGACGTGAGTCAGGAAAGGATTACAGGATACATGGTCACGGAGCGAGGAATCGAAGCCGATCAAGAAAGATTAAAGCCATCATAGGAGATGAAGCCACCAACGGCGATCCACGAGAGGTGAAGGCTTTCATGGGCCGTCTCCGATATATCGGCCGATTCATCCGCGGCTAACCTCTGTTGTGAGCCGATCTTTAAGGCTACTCGGGAAGAATCGGGAGGTTGAATGGAACAAACGGTGTCGGACCGCCTTGAGACAATCAAGGCCTACTTAGTCCGTCCCCCTAATCCTGTGTCCTCCACATAAGGACAAACCCTTGTTGCTATATTTGTGAGGTTACTGACACATACGCCGAAGCCATGCTCGCATATGAGAAATCGAGATTCAAAAGTGGAAAATGCCATCTACTTCGTCAGTAGGAAACATCGGGCGGGAATTGAACTATTGACTTTAGAGAAAACATGTGCGGCTTTGGTATGGGTGGTCGGAACAAATTGAGACATTATCTGTTGAAACGCGCATCTGAGTACACAGTGTCAAAAATGGATCCCGTGAAATGCCTATTTGGTAAGTCTTCTCTGTCATCAAGACTTGCGAAGTGGTCTTTCTTTCTAGCCGAATTTGATATCAAGTTAAGTGACCATAAAGGCAATCAAAAGGCCAAGCTGCTATCGGATCATTTGGCATATGTTTTGAGCTCGAAGCGCTGAGTTTGAACCCCAATTTCAGGACGATGGAATTTTCATGATAGAAAGGTACGGACCGTTGGCGGTTGTTCTTTGATGGTGCCGCCCAACAAGAGGGCAATGGTATCGGCATGGTGTTGGTTGATCAGAAGGATATGCACACCCCCATTGCTATCAAGTTGAATTTCCCGGCTACTAACAATTCCGCGGAATACGAAGCTTGTATAGGCGGCCTCGAGGCGACTGGAGCGAAACGTCGAAAAGTTGGAGGTGTACGGAGACTCTCGGCTAATCATCAATCGGGTGTCCAATAAGTGGAAGCGCCAGCCAGCCGATACATGCAAATGTACTATGCTTATATGGAGGACCTAATCGACCAATTCAAGGAGGTCCACGTTCCACTATCTACACGGGACAAGAACGAGGTTCGCGAGATGCCTGGCCACTTTAGCCTCTTTGGTAGAGATTACGGAGGGAAAGTCGGTAAATCCATTCGAGTTGGGAGCGCGAGAACCACTGCCTGTTGTCGAGATTGAGCTAGAAAAAGTCGATGACCTATGGAGTGACGGCCAGGATCTTTCAGTACCTTAAGCATGGCAAAGCCTCGTTCCGACAGAAGAGGATGGTAGGCCGAAAGAAGGTCTCCGCGCCAAAAAGTTTACAAGCATTGAAAAGGTTGTATGCACGATGCGTTATTACAGGAGATGACTTATGGAAGAAAAGGCACCGAGGACCACTTCTACTCTGTATCGGCAAGTCTAAGGCCGAAAAGGTCATGAAGAAGTCCATGATGGCACATGTGGACCACATATGAACGCCCAGAGGCCTTGATGTTCGGCATACTCGGGATGGGTTATTATTGGATCTCCATGGAGGCCCAGATCCATTCAGGTTGTGCGAACTGCGATAAGTGTCGGCGGTTCTCCAATCTCAACCATATACCTCCCCATGATCTCTCACCTTTTGTGAGCACTCCTTGGCCATTTGCAACTTGGGGGATCGACGTTATTGGGAAGATAACTCACTGCCGTGATAGCAGGCGCGAGTTCGTGTTGGTTGTGGATTACTTCACCGAGTGGGTTGAAGCGGCGTCTACAAGGTCTAAACTCCAAAAAGGTAGCCCGTTTCATAAAAGAAAACATTATGTGACGATACGGCGTTCGAGCGAGATTATTTCCAACAATGGGTCACACTTCGAGGGACATACCTGAAGGCGCTCGCGGAATTCGGGATCAGCGACATAAGTCCTCCCTTATCGCCCTCGAGCCAATGGTCTTTGTCGAGTAGCAAAGCAAGAACTGGAAAGGATCATCCGGAAGATGGCCGAGAGGAGCGGGATTGGCACTTTGAGAAGCTTCACTTGGCATTATGGGGCTATCGTACTTGATGAAACGGCCACCGGTGAAACCCCGTTCGCTTTGACATATGGGATGGATGTCGTTTTGCCCATCGAGTTAGAGATACCCTCTCTTTGGGTTCTGCTTGAAAATGAAGTCAACGAGATAGACTGGCTTCAGAGTCGACATGACGAGTTAGCTCTTCTAGACGGCGAAGGCTTAAGGCGATGGAGCACATCCGGGCCTATCGAAGCGCATGGCTAGGGCCTTTGACAAGAAGGTACATCCGCGACATTAAAGTGGGTGACTTGGTCCTAAAGAAAAGCCGTCGAATCAATTCGGTCCTTTGGGCAAGTGGGCGCCGATGCAGGTGGGCTGTATTTGGTAAAAGAGATCTTCTACGGCGGAGCAATGAAGTTGACATATTTGGATGGTAACCCCTTCATGCACCGGTGAACGGCGACAAACTACGCCGCTATTACGTCTAAATCGAGTCTTCCCCTCTATAAAAAAAAAAAAAAAAAAAAAAAGAAAAAAAAAAAAAAAAAAAAAAAAAGAAAAAACAAAAGCGCGAAAATAGTGTACCCGAGACGAGGCGAAAACCTCTCAAAAGGCGGTCCGTGCAAAACAACAGAAAAGGGCGCTCGGTGCAAAAAAAATATACCCAACTAAGTGAAAACCCTAAAAACGGGCGGTCTAGGTAAAAATAGGGTTGCACCACTTGTCCCCCTTCTATCTATCCTTTTCTTAAACACAAAGTTAATTGGGTCGAACTACGGAGACACGAGCCCCTTAGTCCATTACGTAAAAGGGGAACGTGGCGGCCGTTCGCGGTTCGGTCTAAAAATCATAAAAATCACCAAATCACGTCAGCTTGATTGTATTCGTGATTACCAAAATGTGTCTTGATTAAGTTACGAAGTAATTTCAACTTTCATCACATTAATACATTCATTGATGAGTTCAATCACGGTCTACTCTCGAATCATTAACATTAGCAGAAATAATATCTTTTAAAAAAAATACATCTAGATTGTCTGTGTCGGCAATAAGGGTTACAATGACCGGTCACCTAATCCTAGTCACTCGTTCCCACTCCCGAACTAGCATTCTTCTTCGTCCTCTTCCTCGGTCCTCGGGAGGTCTTTGGCTTAGCTATCCCAAGCAGTTACGTCTCCGTCGTCCAGGCTCGGGAATAATACAGTCGGTGAGTCAACCAATCCGGCGGCTCTCAGCGCCGCACAGGCAGCCCTCTCCTCTCTCAAAGCTGTCCTCAGAGCCATAACCTCGGGGTCATCCCTCATCTTGGCCCTCCTCTCTACCGATCTCTCAAAATCTCTGTTGCCGGATCGTCGGTCACGTTATGCAGGTCGATCGGCGCCTCGGCATCACGTAACCCCAGGCTAGTTTGGTCTCCTCCTCGGATCCCTCGCAATATGCCTCAATGGAGTGTTGGGTGGTCCCATCTTGCTCCCCATACCAAATGAGATATAGGGTGGATAAATATGTGATCCCCGGGTCTTAAGTATCGAGTGTGTGAGCGGGAAAAGCTGCTCCGGAAAAGGCCACGGCAAAGAATGCGAGAGTGGGACATCGAGTCATGTCAAGAGGAACGGTATCCCGAGCCATCTGCTCTCTGAACCCATCGATAGCTGCTTTGTGGGTATCCCATATTGCCTACGAACAAGCAAGGGGATGCTAAATGATGAGAAGTGTAATCCGACAACCTCACGACACGAGTCATCCGCACCGCACTCATGGTCTCAAGCCTCCATGCGGGAACCCGATCTTGGATATCGGTGGTAGTATGCACGGCCAATCGCCTCTGCCATCTCTCTCTGTGAAACCTCCGGAGCCGCTCGCCTCTGCTGCGTAACCCGGGGTGTTGCGATGCGCCTGCGAGTAATGGAGAGATAAGTCTCAACCGCTCAAAAAGCCACAATGATAAGAGACTGGGGATGCCGCGCCCCATGTGCAATGACCCTCCAGCCAGTCGGTCCATCCCATGATAAGTCTCTGCCAGCAAAATGGGAACTATGTCTCTCTCTCCCAGCTCGGGTCGGATCTCAGTCAATGTGGTACCTCGAAGACCCCACATCTGCCTAACAACTCCTAGCAGTAAACCGGAGCATACCCCGTCATACTCACAAAAGCAGTATAGGGAGATCATAATCAGCATGAAGATATCCATGGCCGTGGATAAATCAAAAAGCTTCGGATGCGATACAGCAAATCGGGCTATCTGGGCCAGGTCAATGAAAGACAGATCGAGAATCAGATCAGATACCTGCTCCATGTGAAATCCCAAGAAATCGGCCAACTGTTCAATCAAGGGTCGTGGATCTCGTGGGAAGACCGCATCTCTGAGCTCAGCTCCCCCGGTCAGCACACGGAACTCTTCAATGGTGGGTGTAAAGTCATTATATGAAAGGGTAAAGACATGCCTCTCGCAGTCCCAGTATCTGGACGCGGCCCGGAGAAGATTCCAATCTACCGCCCACTCCTTTAATGCCCAGATGCATCTCAACCCATATCGTTGGTCGATAACCCTCCTATTGTTGCTACGATGATGGCGGGTTAGATTTATGAGATCGGAATGAAATTGACGTTCTTTGGTCTTAGATCTGTCGTTATAATGTTCCATTTCGGGTCAAAGGTCGAATCTTGGGGCTAATTTCGGGGTGGAAGACCAGTTTGAAGTCTGCTGTGACTGCTGGAATATGCTTTTTACGAGTCTGCCTCCTTTTAAATGCTGGGGCTTGCTGATCAAGAAACCTGTCTCCCAGACTCTCCATGTCGGACGACAGGAAGGTCCCATGAAGTCCTGTGTCGGACGATATGGAAAGTCCCATCAGCACCGACAGCAGTGCAAGCTGCAGGCAACCTGCTAGCGACCCAATGCTTGCTCAAAGGTCTACCCAAGCCTGTCCAAAACACCAGAAAACCATACATAAACACTCCCTTTCATTCATCAAGCCCATGGGAGAGGATCCGGCATATCCAACATACCCACAGATACATAAACATCACCCAAAAGCACCCAATCACATCGAAAAGCACCATTTTGTGCCTTCCTTAGGACGGACTTGTGCATATGAACTAAAAAATATACAAATAAGCAAATATTTTGGTTGTCAAAATACAAAATGCAATAAAACACTTGTTTTACAACCCAAAAGAACAAAAAAAAAAAAGTGCATGGATTGTCTTTATCTCCTCTCTCTCCCCAAAGAGTCCAAAGCATGACAAAAGGAGACTGCAGCGATCAATCCTGCTCAGAATCATCCTCCTCATCCTCCTCGGAGCCGCTGTCATCCTGGACGCTGCCCACCTCCTCCTCAGAGCCGCTCTGCTCCTGGCCGTCGCCGCCACCCTCCTGCGCCTCATGAATCTCGCCGTCAGATTCATCATCATCCTCATACTGGGCCCAAGGCCGGGGCTCGCCATAATATCCGTGCCACTCGGGCACTGTGGAATAAGGGGGCTGATAAGGATCGTCCTCGCCATCATCATCATCAGGCTGGGGCTGCTGACTCGACCCACCCGCCTGCGAGCTAGAAGGAGCCAAGGCCGGCCTGTGCCTCTTCTTCGGAGGCACGACGTCACCAGGCTGGGAGCTGCATCTCCCCTTCCAATGCTCTGCGCTCCTCTGAAACTGGCGCAGCATCTTCACAGCCCCGGTGAGCGCCTTGGCCACCGCCCTGAAGGTCTTGGCTGGGACCTGTTCAATGGAAACAAAAGAGGCAGTCAGAAGCAATCAATACAGACAGTAAAGCAATAAAAGGCTTGAACAGAAAAGAAAAGATCGCTCACAGAGGTAGTCCCGCGGGGAAGTCGCAGATGGGGGTGAGTCTCAGACATATCAAATGAGAAGCGGCGAATGGCGCCCCCAGCCTCATACTCAAAAAATCGGGGAGGCATCGGTATCTGCATCCCCGCTGCCCTCCTAGCAGCCATAACCTGAGGGGTCACCCGGTAGAGTAAAAACAAGGCGAGCATAATCCCCATCATCGAACTGACTCTGACATCAATGCCGATCACGCAACCGCTCCAAGTCGGGCAAGGCACAGATATGCCAAATCCCCATAGGAGGATCGTGAGGGATGCGAGTGGCAGCGCCATAACCATGCTGCCTACAGACTCTCTCTCCCAAGTACAGGGCATCTCCCTCCAGGCCGATCAAAAGCCTCCTCGTCCGAGTCACCAAGGCAGCATCACCAACTACATCCTCACCATACCTGCCATGCCAAGGGAACAATCTCAACCCAGCTGGCGTGCCCCTCAGGGCAATCATCGTGTCATGATAGCAAGCCGTCTTCCGAGGCTTCACCCCGTCCACTCTCCGGCTCTCCCTCGCCCCAAAAGTCCACCGTTGGATAGCATGGAACAAATCTGCAGCAATCCTCTCAGGCACGGTCCAGGCGTAACATCCAAACACCTCATAGGCCCACACCTGAAATCAAAAGACAGAAAGCTTTCAATGTGCAGCAGCAGTGATGCAATGATGGCAGAAAAGTCAATGCAGCAATCAATGTGCGAAAAAAATAAAAGAGCTTACCTCCAGAACAGTCTGATAGAAATCCAAAGAGGTCACACTGCCTCTGCTCACCTCATCTAGGCCTCTATACACCTGAGCTAAGCCGGCCTCGCCCCACGAAAAGGTGGATACCTGGCTCCAGTCTCGAAGAGGCTCTAGTAGAAGAGTCAATGCCGTCGTAGAGGCATTACAGAACAGGGTGTCGGAAAATCCAGCCCAGACGAAGGTCCTCGCCAACTGCTCAGCCGTAACTGTAGCAACACCCTCAGAGAAGAGACGACAGTGATGCGTCAAAGCCGAATGCAAATCCACCAGCGGGACCCCATTGCCCTTCAGATGAAGGGTCAGGCCAGTCAATGCTCTAATGGCATCCGGGCTCAGGACACCAGGGTCCTCAGAAAAGATAGGTCTGCCCGTAAACCGCAGACCGGTAATGGCAGTAAAATCATAGGGAGTGATGGTCGACTCACCCCAAGACAGATGAAAAGTGTGGGTAGAGTCACACCAATACTGCCTGAAAGCCCGCACCAGCTCCACGCTCCTAGGCGTGTCCCCAAAATCTCCAACGGCAGTAAAGAATGGTCCGAGACCAACAGCAAAAATCAGGCCCTTGGGACTGTCCGGCAGATCAGAAGAGCCAGGAAGAAGGCCCCAAATCATCGCAATCGCCTCAGGGGACCCCTTGGTCCGCAAAGCCTGCAGGTGAGCACAGCACAGGTATCAGAACATACTCATAACAATGTGTGCATTCATTCATGTGCATTTTCAAAAAATCACCCAATTCTCTCAAAAGAAGAAAAAGAAAAATCTTTTCAAAATAATGCATCTCATGCCAAGCATGCAACATTCTTTTGGGTGCGATTTCCCCAAATTCTATCTCGAGCCCTATAAATCCAATTTCGGAAAGGAAAAGGGAAGGGTCGATGGTTCAGAATACTTACCCCCATTCGCTCCATGGTGGAAGTATGAAAATCAAGGCCTGGATAAAGCCCATTTCCCTTCGGAAATTTCTTCTGTTTGTTCCGATCGACGAGCTTCCTCCTCTCGGACAACGATCTTTGCACGTTCCTTCTCAATTCCGCTCGCGCAGGCATTATCAATTCTTGATTAAAATCAAAATTGGAGGGAGAAACTTTCAAAAATTTTCTCTCTTTCTCTCCCTGAACTCGGCGGAGGATGCAATTTCTGGGTTCTGTGTTACGACCTAACTGTTTTAATTAAAACAGCTTGGGGAAAGCCCCATGTCGGACGACATCCATAGTCCAGAAGGTGTAATTTTCCTCTTTTGCCCCTGGTCAATTTTGTCAGTCCCTTTGACTGCCTATCATCAGAATTCACCACTTCATTTGGGTTTAAATGCCCACCTCTCACAGTCTTTCACAAGATCATTACCAAGATCCTTAGCCCGAAATGGCTATAAACTACCTGGTCCGGAAAACCGTACTGATTTCCCACACAGCAAAATTCGCGGGTGACTACAAAAGAAAAAGTCAAATTCACGGGTGACTCCCAAATAAAAAGTCAAATTCGCGGGTGACTCCCAAATAAAAAAAGTCAAAACTTCGGGGTGACTCCCCTTGGAACAGTCAATCTTTCACGGGGTGACTCCCCATCGAAACAGTCAAATTCGCGGGTGACTCCCAAAGAGAAAAGTCAAATTCGCGGGTGACTCCCAAAGAAAAATAGTCAAATCATCTCGGGTGACTCCCCATCGAAACAGTCAAATTCGCGGGTGACTCCCAAAGCAAAAAGTCAAAATCACGGGTGACTTCCCAAAGAAAAATAGTCAAATCATCAGGGTGACTCCCCTTGGAACAGTCAATCTCGGGTGCAAACACCCATCTCCCGGGTGACTCCCCTTGGAACAGTCAATCTCGGGTGACTCCCCATCGAAACAGTCAAATTCGCGGGTGACTCCCAAAGAAAAAAGTCAAAATCGCAGGTGACTTCCCAAAGAAAAATAGTCAAATCATCGGGGTGACTCCCCTTGGAACAGTCAATATCGGCTGCAAACACCCATCTCCGGGGTGACTCCCCTTGGAACAGTCAATCTCGGGTGCAAACTCCCATCTCCGGGGTGACTCCCCTTGGAACAGTCAATCTTCGGGGTGACTCCCCTTGGAACAGACACTTTTGGGCACAAAACCCGCAGCCTTTCATTGGCACCACCTCTTTAACGAACTACGATTCGACTTGATTCCCCCACGGGATACGTAGGAATCCTTTTCATAAGAGGTCCAGCCACTTGACCATCCTGGTCATCTCTTTTCCCCGCCGTTCGTGTCCGGCTCGGGATTCTCATTGTGTCGACGACCCCACTTCCCGTGGAAGTGACGTCGTCGAGGGGCTCTGTGAGTACCCCGACCCGAACTCATGTTTTGGGTCCACTTTCCTTAATTTTTGGGCTCATGTGCTTGCTAAAATGCAATTTGAGTCCAATTATCCCATTGCACACTCAACCCATTGGGCCTGCCATCCATTCGGCCCAACTGTGCCAAAAAGCTGTACGCTGTCGTCCGACAAAGGATGACACTAAGGCGGTATAACTCCCTCTATCGGATGACATGGAGCTTCCCATCAGCCTGCCTATAAATACAAGGCATGGCTGATCATTTCAAGGAGGACTTTTGGAGAGATCTTAGTAAGGGGGGAAACTCTGTCAAAATAGAGTCTCATCCTCTCTCTCTCATACACATACTCACCTCCCTCCTCATACATACACATACCCAAGCCAAAATCCAAAGAAAACCTTCCTTGTTGGTATGTTGAAGGGGTAAGCACCATACTATTGGTGTTCTTACCTTGTGGACTACAATAGGTAGCTACTAAACCCTCTTTCTTTCTCTGATCAACTCTTGCATACATCTACATCATCTTGCATGCTTACTTGCTTTAATATTATGTGAAATATTGGGGGGTTTTGCATGATAAAGGTGGTGGAGAGGTGGATCTTCCATATTCACTTCTCCCCACCTCAGATCTGAACATTTGGTGACATTAGCACCATTAAAGTTTGAATCTTTACTAGTTTCCATTGAGTTAGGAGGTGATGGCTACACAAAAATGGCCATAGATATGTGATTCATCACATTTGGCCATTAAAGCCATGTGATCCTCCCATAATACTCACATAATATTACTGTTTGACTGCTTTCAGTTAATAAATGTAACTTGGTTTGCCTTGGGAACAAAAGGGAAATCAACCAGACTGAAGGGCACTGAAATAGGCTGCTCATGTCGGACGACACAGGACTCTCAAGAGGTTCTGTTTCATACGACATAGAGTTCCCAGAAGGCTGTAAAGCTTTTCTTGGACTTCACATCTGTCAAGATTGACCCCCCTTTTGTAACTCAAAGTCCGCCTAAGTAACTTTGGCTTATTAGCCACTATTTGGAGTGTTTAAGGCCTGTTTGGGTGCAATAAATTGATGGAGGCGGTTTGCCATATGACATGGACAACTTTGGATGTCCTATGTCATATGACATCCGTATCATTAAAAGTCAATCGTGACTTTGTTCGCTCCAATCAACCCCAAACTAAACTTAGACCCTAAATAGTGTCTTTTCTTATTTACAATAATGTGGTTCCAATTCCAGAGCAGCCTTATTGTTGTAAGGGACAATCTAACCATGAGGCCTTCTGTCGTCCGACATCCCCTTTGTGGGAAGTCCTGTGTCGGACGACATCAGAGCTTCCTGAGCAGACTGTCCCCAGCCCTTGCCTTGTAATGCAAGTCATCATATGTAAAGGGTGTGGCCCCCTATCATGGCTCAGCAGTTGTACCCAGTCCTTATATCATCAATGAAATACCAGATTTGCATGCCTTGCTTGTTGACACACATTGCACACACACTTTGAATGATTATAATTGTCCAATGTTTGATTGAAAGTCTCGAAAGAGGCGTGTTGGGTGAACTCTCAAGTTCTTCCCAAACACGTAACCAGACCCCTGAACTCAAAATCTCTTTAAAAATAGGTTTCTCAATGTTTTCCTTTAAAAACGGCGTGGCGACTCCCAAAATTTTCAAAAAAGGAAAAAACAAAACAAACAAAGAAAAATTATTTAAAATTATTCCGGAGGCCGTTCATTCACCTGCCTCTATCAGAGCTCGGGTCGCCTGGGCTTCGTCTCTGATCTCTTGCCTCCTGGGTGTCGCCATAGGAATCCTGTCTCTCTGACGTTCCACTCTCACCTCATAATCAAGCATTTCGTCCCCGCTCTTGTCATAAAGACTAGCCCTAGGCTCGGCTCTCCTCAATACTGAGACTGGGACGTCTTCTGGTCCCATAATGGCCTCATGCGTCCTCATAAGAGCCACCTGAGTCTCCCCCATGTGTCCCTCGTACCAATCCAAGTACCAAGTGGACAGAAAAATATGCTTCGGACACCTGAGAAGGACCATAGGAGGAAAAACATGGTACCTCCGTACTCGGGAGAAGAAGGAAAATGCAGATGAATCATCCATAGAAACGGACATCACCACCCGGGTGGCAATATCATCGCAGCCCTCCAAAGGAACCTGCTCCATCCCAAACTGTCGAAGAGCTACTGCTGGAATGTAGAAGGTAGACCAACAGAGACCCGGAAGCATGACTACCTGAGATCCATCCTGAAGTGTCCTCCTAGTCTCTATCTGCCAGTGCGGAATCCACCATCGGATATCCTGGGTACGACGCTGAGCCATCCAGCGCTCCCACGAGGCCTGATCCTCGATCTCGACTGTAACCCCCCCTCTTGGCAAAGGTCCATGGTCTGAATATGTGTGGAGCCTCCCGCGGGATTTGACCTCTCCGTCGGCCACATCGACCACGGTAGAAACGGGCTTCCCCTGTGCATGTACCGCTTCCCGGTAGCCAACCGGTCAATAGCATGAAGGGTCTCCCCCAAGATCAAGGGAACTATATCCCGACCCAATCGGCAGTGAACAACAACATCTAACAGAGACCGATGGTACATCCCCAAGGAACAGACCATGAACAAGGACCCGATTGCACAAAGAGAAAATGCATCCCAATATCAATCACCAACCACACCCAAGCTCCTAAACCTATCCGGGAGACCAGAAATGTCAAAATAGTCGGGTCCTCGAATCATACCTCGGGCTTCCTCCGGGGAGATTTGAAGGCTACTAGATAATTTTTTGACGAAAGACATCCCTCCGAGCAAGGGAAGTACAACCTCTTCCACCTCGGGCCCTCCAAGCGAAGCCCTGAAATCTTCAAGGGAGGGAACCATCTCGTTGTAAGAGAAGCAAAAGACGTACCTCTGAGTGTCCCAAAATGCGGTGGAAGCCCTCATCAAGTCATAATCTGGGACAAGCTCCTTAAGAGACCACAAGGATTTGATCGTGTACCTCTCTTCAAAGAACACCTTGTTCCCATGCATGATTTCTCAAGACCATTCCTTGAACTTGTCGAAGAAGAACATTTGCAACTCCTTTGGCAATTTAGGAGAATTCTTCATGTTTTCTATGGTTTTTTATGGTTTTGCTCGAGACTTATGAAAAAATCGAGAGGAAGATGAAGGGGAGAGATAAAAACCATATCTGAGGTGAAAATTTAAATAACCTTGTTAGATGATGTCCTTGTTCGCGCGGATGAGATTGCAGCCTCAATTTCATCCATGCGGATAAGATTGTCACCCATTTGGGGACAACAGTCTTTACTGCTATCAGAAATTTTTTTGACTGGGTGACAATCTTGTCCGCGCGGATGAGATTGCAGCCTCAATCTCATCCGCACGGACAAGATTGTCACCCAGTCAAAAAAATTTCTGACAGCAGTAAAAACTTGAAATTGTCACAGCCAGAATCACAAGTGATATCCAAGGTGATAACAGCACTAACGATAACACTTGGGATAGCACACACACACACACTTCAAAAATAAAACAATTTTGTAAAAGATATTGCAGCGGAATAATAACGCCAAAATTGTTTTTCTCAAGTTATATAAATATAACTTGAGAGTGCCTCTTAGGCAAGACTTTATAATCACTATAATGAATTTACAAAGCCGAAAATTTTCCATATGGCTATAACAATATGAGCTCTATGGAACAAGAGATAAAGAACGGAATCCTATCCTAGCCTTCACACAACTTGATACCAATGTAATCAAGTGCGAAATTACAAGGGAGGAAGGATTAAAAAGAACCAAACAAAGAACTCTATCTCTAAGCTTTCGAAGGTGTGAATAAATGGCATGTGTTGGTATATCTTCAAATGAAACCTTCCAAGCTTATTTATAGTCTTCAATTTACTTGAAGGCTACTCAATAAACAGCCTTTGGGCTGTATTTGCATATTGAGGAAGAGTGGGGAAGAGGTTAAGATTGTTCCTTGATTCAAGCGCCCACTTCCTCAAAAATAGCAACCGTGTTGATTAATCTCCAAGTCCAAGCTTCAACACCTTGTACTCCCAAGCTTTATCAGCATTGTACTCTTCATTAACTCAGCAACAACTCCTTGACCAAGTCTCCACACGTTATAATTTGTTGTTACCAAGGTTACTATTTTATGCATAAAATGTTATTTATGCATAAATTGTTTCCTTCCAAATTCCTCACGTGTCTAGCTCTTTCTTTGATCCTATTGCAGTCTGAAATATGAACATAAACCATAGGCTATATAGATTATATTAGCACATTAGTCCATTAAATAATAAACAAGAAATGTACAACTATATAAATTCCAGTACAGGAAATCATCTGCGATATCACCTGGAATTCGGGAAATCATCTACGATATCACCTGCAGTTTACACTAACAATCTCCCCCTTAGTTGGATATTTCTTCTCAAACCTAATGTGCTGCTCTCCTGCAATGTTAGTCCATAAACAAATATACAGAGCATAGAACCACAATATAACATCTCCATGAAAATTAACTCCCCCTTAATCAAGGAGCTAATCTAAACAATGATTTTATCAAAATAAACTAATTTATTTCAAACTTAAACAGTTTTCGAAATAAACTAAGTTAAAATAAAAACCATAAACCATTGTAGCAAAATATTATCCAAACTAGCAAAACAACCTAACGATTTAAAATTTTAAACAGACCAACTAAATTGTTTTGCAACCAACATAAACAAAATAAAAGCAAATTGTTTAGAGAACCACATCACATCACCAAAATAAAAGAAATTGTTTATAGAACACCACAAACCAAACCACCAACAAGATAATGGCAACATCAACCTTCAGGTTCAACAACCTTCAGGTTTCAGTTTTCTTCTTCTTCAAACTCCTCTTCTTCTTCATCTTCCGCCTGATCTCCTTCCCTATCACTTCCACCATCACTTGGGCCAGCACTGGTGGTAGCACCTGCAGTAGCACCAGCTCCAGAAGTTGTAGCAGCAGCAGATCCTCCCCCTATTTAGGAAGAAATTTCATCAATGAAAGCATCAGTAGCCTGCTTAAGCTTAGCCCATCCCTCAACAAGTTGTCCCATTGCACTTGACTGTTTGTGCAAAAAGTTGAGCACTATTGTCTTTGGGATTGATGGAGAAGTGTTGCCCAAAAGGTTTATCATGTTGGACAGAATACTTGTAGCATCAGTTCCTACAAAAGTATTAGAGGCAGCACCTGGGGAAGCACTTTGGATATCACGTGAGATAGCATCAGGGAGAACAGAGGCAGTGTCATCAAATTTTTGCCAAGGAAGATCCTTTGTATACCTTTTACCCTTTTTCAGTTGTTGATCAATAGTATAGTACTCAGGTTCAGAGGTGAAAATATCAGAGGCTTCAATGGGCAAGGATTGAAAAACTAAAACTTTGAAGATTAAAGAAGGATAGGGGAAAAACCTAATGTTCATTTCTTTCTTTCTACCCCATGAGGCTAAGTGTTTGAACACTAATCTTCCAAAGTTAATCCTTAGGTTCTTACCCAATCTGTAAAAAACATTAGCATGCTCCAATGTAACTATAGGTTCATTCGTAGTAGGAAGCCAATTGAAGATGCAAAGCTTGTGAAGCACAGAATACAGAGAAGTAAGCCTAGAAGTATGAAGTTTTTCCTTTAAAGGCCAAGACTGAAGTTTGTTGTGAGTAAGCAGTTTGACCATTTCATCCCTATTAACCCTAATGTTCTCATCATCTAAATTTGGGAGGCCTAAAACCTTGTTAATTATGGCTGGAGTAAACGAATAAATCTTACCCCTCACAAAAACCTTCCCAAAATTTTCAGAACCTTCATTGTCCAAATGAGCATCTAGGTTAGCAAAGAAATTTCTCACCACACTTTCAACAAACACAGAAGCATGATTATTAGCTTTAAGAAAATTCATGTCCTTCAAAAACTGAACCATTTCTTCCTTTTCTAACTGGCCCTCATCAATATGCTTTTCTTTTAACAATTTCTTACTCGAATTATTCAACCAAAACTCCATGTTTTCTTTCTTATAAAATTCCAAAGTAAGAAATGGTTTTGGAAAAGCCTTATCCTCTTCATTTCGAATAAGCTCATCACCAGACAATTCATTATCACTAGAAGAACGAGTAGGAATAGAGGAGGGGGCAGGTGTTACCTCAGATGATATCCTCTTCTTGGTAGCACCTTTGGTAGCACTCATAGAAACTTTGCCCTTGCCCTTCTTCTTCTGAAAATCAGATAGAGTTTCCTCCTTATCACCATCCACCCAGGTATCAAAAGAGTCCACAGAAGGTTCCTTCTCCTTGTTGGCATCAAAGTTCTCGTCACTCACATGGGGTGAGGACACATCTAAGGAGCTTTCTGAGACTTCAACCGGATCAAAGGTGGTATTTGATGTAGCCTTGGACCTGATTGACCTTATACGGTTGGAGGACCTCCTCTTTGCAACTTGAAGAGATAGGTTGGATGATGGAGCTTTCCTCTTCCTCTTCTCTTTTGATTCGGCTGGAATGAGAGTGACCTTAGGAATGCCATGTTTGAATGAGGATATGGGAGCAGCAGTTGGAACAATAGCCATTATAGGAGGAGACGAGCTTGGTGTAATCATGGGAGATGTTTCCATGGCTACACGAGAAGCAACGGATGGGGCAATGCTTGGGAGATGTCCATTTGGTCTGTGTGTGAGGGTTCGACATTGGATTTGGATGGAGATGCCATTGTGATTTTGGGGGAATTTTTGGTACGAAATTGACTTAGGAATTTTGGGAGAGACGAAGAAGACGCTGGAAAGAGGGTTTTAGGGTAACGGTTAGAGAGATAAGTGAAGAGTTGGAGTGAAAATAGGAGAGTGAGATTAGATAGAAAACAATCAATTTAATTGATTTGACTACTTAAAACCCCATCCCATCTAAAATCCTAAAAACCCTCACCATTATCCCTATCCACATATTTGAATTAAACCCTAACCACACATTTTTTAAAATTCCAACAAACCAACATACACGGTGGTAAAAAACAATTAATATATATATATATATATATATATATATATATATATATATATATATATATATATATATATATATATATATATATATATATATATATATATATATATATATATATATATATATATATATGTAAAACGAAAAAATAATAATTAAGTAAACAAAATATTTGTTAACTACATCCGAAATTTTTGAGAGCAAAATCAAAATAAATTAAGGTTAGTTAATCAATAAGGTTTACCTCAAGAAAAGGAAACTTGTTGAAGACGTTTTCAAAATCGTAAACTCTTTAATTAAAAAGACTTTCAGATTTTGAAAAATTAATCAACAATATTTCAAAAAATAAGAAATAAAAAACTAATATACCACACACTAATGTGTTAAGGCAATGATGGTAACACGTAGGATAACACACGTGATATAAATTCCCTTGATAAAAAAAATTCATTTCCAAGCACTTCAAGCATAACAAGCTGAGCATTTTCAGGCACTTCAGGCATAACAAGCTGAGCATTTTTCATGCACTCTAGGCATAACACGCCTATATATATTTTTAAGTACTTTGCTTGTTATGAAGGATCTATACACTTATTTAAACAAGAAAGCATCGTAGTAAAGAGCTCCGTGCTTCGAGTTATATTTCAAGTGTAAAGATAAAGTGATTTATGCCTTTCAAGTAGGGTACACTGTAGTAGCGAACTCCATGTCCCTAATACTTAGCATAAACCACCTCATACATTCTCATTAGCAAGAGTGCATCGTTGCAGCGAACACCGTGCCCCGAGCTCGAGAAAATAGTATCGAAATAAAAATGCCTTTGTCTTTCATTTATCATAAATAGTTAGTGACATTGTCACTTTAAGCATATGAAGGGGAGTGATATCACACATGATAACCTAAGTAATAACCTACCATAAGAAAAAGGTCAGCATGTGCCACAGTTAGAACTAAGCTAACCAGATTAGAAAAATATAAAAGCAAATTTTTTTATTTTTTTTAAATAAACAGAAAAAATACACTAATATACAAGTGTTACCCTGAGTGATAGCATCACCTGAGGTAGCACAGACAAACAGACTCAGAGATTACAAAGACCAAGAGATCTTTTCAAACTAGAAAATCTCTCGTAGCCTAAGGCCTTGGTAAAGATGTCAGCCAGTTGATGCTTAGTATCAATATGATCAATATTAATTAGGCCTTTATCTACCATATCTCTAAGAAAATGATGACGTATATCTATGTGCTTAGTACGAGAATGTTGAACAGGGTTTTTTGAAATGTTGATAGCACTCAGGTTATCACAGTACATAGTCAAGGAATTACTCTCTAGGCCATAATCATCTAGCATATGTTTTAGCCAAATAAGTTGTGAGCAACAGCTACCAACTGCAACATACTCAGACTCAGCCGTGGAAAGAGAGACACAATTTTGTTTACGACTATACCATGAAACTAAATTGTTACCCAAGTAAAAACATCCCCCACTAGTACTCTTCCTATCATCCATATCCCCCTCCCAATCCGAGTCGCTAAAGCCTACCAAATTGGTATTAGTATCCTTACTAAACCAAATCCCTAATTCACTTGTTCCCGAAACATATTTAAGTATCTTTTTGATAGAATTAAGGGGGGAGACTTTAGGATTGGCTTGATAACGTGCACAAACACATACGCTAAACATGATATCAGGATGACTAGAAGTGAGATAGAGAAGGCTACCTATCATAGAACGATATAAAGTAGGATCAACATCCTCACCTACTTGGTCTCTACCAAGTTTAAGAGAAGAACACATAGGGATTTTTGAACTTTTTGCTCCCTCCAACCCAAATCGTTTCACTAGGCTTTTTGCATACTTGCTTTGTGAAATAAATATTCCTTCATTTGATTGTTTCACCTGCAAGCCTAGAAAGAATATTAACTCACGAATCATGCTCATTTCAAATGTTGATGATATAGCCTCTACAAAATATTTTAAACACGTTTGAGAAGTAGAGCCATAGACTATGTCATCAACATAGATTTGAACAATGACTGTTTCTTTGCCATGCCTTAGAATAAATAAGGTCATATCTGCTTTACCTCTTGTAAAACCATATTCAAGTAAGAAAGAGGTTAAGCGACCATACCATGCACGTGGAGCTTGTTTCGAGCCATATAAGGCTTTATCAAGTCTATATACATGGTTTAGTAGATGAGGATCTTCAAATCCTTTTGGTTGTTCAACAAAAATTTCTTCTTTTAAATAACCATTTAAAAAGGCAGCTTTAACATTCATTTGAAACAAGATAATTTTTAGATAACAAGCTATAGCCAAGAGGAGTCTTATGGATTCTATTCTAGCAACGGGAGCAAAGGTCTCATCAAAGTCAACACCTTCAATTTGAGTATAACCTTGAGCTACGAGACGAGCTTTGTTCCATACAATATTTCCTTGCTCATCAGATTTATTTTTGAAAATCCATTTTGTACCAATTACATTAGTGTTAATGGGACGTGGTACTAAACACCAAACTTCATTACGAGCAAATTGTTCAAGTTCCTCTTCATGGCATGTATCCAAAAATTACTTTTAAAGCTTCAGAAATATTTTTGGATTCTAAAGAGGAAACAAAACAGGAATATTTTACCTTGTGGTATGTGGTGGACATGCACACATACCTCACCATTTCACGATTACTAAAGGGTTCATTATTCCTTGTTCGTACCCCTTCACTTGCTTCTTCAATAATCTGAGATGAAGGATGATCTCTTCTGATCCTAGATGGTGGATCCCTTCTTAAATCTTCATGCATATGAACATCATCATCAAACTGTTCATCCTTTTCAGTTGCTGGACTGGTCTTAGGTGATACCGGAGATGCTATCCCTTCTGTGGCAACACTCTGGTCAGCACCTGGGGTATCACTTACTTGATTTTGATCTTCCAGTTCTTCCAGAAATATCAATGGTGATTCCTGCACTCCATCACCTGTAACACTTGCTAAGTCATTAAAAACAACGTTAACTAATTCCTTAATGGTTTTTAACCCAAGGTTATAAACCTTATATGCTCGACTATCCTGAGCATACCCAAGAAATATAGCCTTATCACTTTTAGAGTCAAATTTAGCTAAGTAATTACAATCATTTAGAACAAAACACACACATCCAAATGTATGAAAATGATGAACTTTTGGTATCCTATCATTCAAAATTTCATAAGGTGTCATTCTAGTAGCGGGTCTTAGAAAAACTCTATTGGCCGTGTGACAAGCCGTGTTTAAGGCCTCAGCCCAAAATCTTTTTGAAATTCTTTTTGAAAACAACATCACATGTGCCATTTCAAGTAAGGTCCTATTTTTCCTTTCAGCTACCCCATTTTGTTGAGGTGTTTTAGGAGCAGAAAACTCATGTTTAATTCACAAAAAATAAAAAATAATGAATTATCAAACTCCATTCCATGATCAGACCTTATTCTCATGATAAGAGCACAAAACATGTTTTTTATTTTAGCATGTAAGACTTTAAACTTTTCAAAAGTTTCTGATTTTTCTTTTAAAAAATATACCCAAGTAAATCTAGAAAAATCATCAACTATTACAAAAGTATATCTCTTACCTCCTAAACTGTCTACCTCAACTGAACCCATTAAATCCATATGCATCAATTGGAAACAGTGAGTTGTCCCAGAATACTCCTCATTATGTTGGGTAGCACTATGGGCAGCACGTGTCTGTTTACCTTTGAGACAATCTTCACATATGATTTTCTTACTTATGTCCAGACTAGGTATACCACTTATATAGGGATGGCAATTTGACCGAACCCTATCCGTTTCGAAGACGATCCGATCCGAAAAATTTGAATTTGGTAGAAATTTTCATGATCTGATCGGATTTCGGATCGGGTTCGGTAGTTGGTTTGATCCGATCCGAACCCGATCCGATCCAATCCGATTTAGTGTTTCGACCCGAGACCCGATCCGATCCGATTCCATTAGGGTTTATATAATTTTCATTTTTCCCCCTCATGTTTGTTAAATATGCACATAATTCTTGGTATATAAACAAAAATATAGGTTTTTCTTTGAAATTTCGTTTAACTCTCTCTCTCTCTCTATAGTCGCTCTTCCAAATCTCCATGGCACTCACAGGCAGCGTCCCCTCATTTCTCTCCATGAGCCTCACCCCTCATTTCTCTCTCTATGGTCCTCTCACATTTCTCTCTCTGTTAATCTTTCTTTATCTATTTCATGGAGATCGATTTCAGCCCTTTTAATTCAAGCCTGGGTTAATTTTTGGGTCTTTGCCGAAATCGAAATCAATTCGTGTGTATTGAGCATTGAGTATTGCAAGTCTCTGCGCCTCTCACTGCTTCTTCACCATTGATTTAAGATTTCACCATTGATTGAAGATTTGAAGGTGCCAAACTCACCCACTAGGCCACTATTTGGAAGGTAATTTCTCTGTCTTCTCTCCTTTATCTTCCATTACTAGATTGTGGCTTGCTGTGGTTTTTTTTTTTTAAAATGCTTCAGATCGTTTCGGGTCTCGAATCGGGTTTCAGATTAGGTAGTTTCGGATCGGATCAGATCGGTATAGGGATTCTAGTGTTCGGATCGGATTCGGATCAGGCCTGATCCGATCCGAACCCGATCCGTTGCCATCCCTACACTTATAGCTTCAGCCTTAATGACTTTCACAATGTTTCGAAAATGGACATGACCTAACTTTTGATGCCACAAGGTAGCATCATCAATTCTCACAAAATGACACACTTGTTTTTCCTCAACAAGATAACAGTTATTACTTGACCTAGTACCAGTCATAACACAGTTATTGGCATAATCAAAAACTTCACAAGTGTTTTTATTGAATTTCACTTCAAGGTTGTCATCACAAAGTTGGCTAATACTAATTAAATTAGTTACAAGTCCATCAACATGTAACGGTGTAAAGGTATAGGATGAGTATAAAGATCCAATCTTTATACCCTTCCCCTTAGTCCCTTTTGGTACTTGAAGCATCTTTTGGGGCGTAACGGTGTAAAGGTCACAACTTTACATTGTTTCCTCCACATGAAGATGTCATAGTTGGAATCCCTTTAGAGATGGATGAACCTAAGCCCCTACATCTCCGATCATCACTTGAGACGAGCATAAATGTCCCTATCAAGCTCGAAACGTCTCAAGATGTAGGATTGATGGGCAAAGGTCCTTCCTTTCTAAAGAGTCTCATTCTTGGACTATAAAAGAGGTGTCCCTATTCCGATCACATATGACCAAAGGTCACTTAATGATGGTCGTAAGTCCTTGATGAGTACGGGATCAAAGTCCCGAACATATCAAAATCCAAGGAATCCCAAGCGATAACCAACTCATGATTTATACGTCCGGAAGACAACTTGGCACATTCCCTCCCTTTTCAAATCACACACACACGAAAGCACAAAAGCAAGCACGAAAGTTGGATCTTGGAAGACTTGCTTCGGCAAGGCTCCTTGGGTGAACGCCAAACGTTCTTCCCAAGGGGTAACTTAACCTCCGAACCCTAATCTTTTTTTTCAAAGTTTTGAGGAAATCAAAATGGCGTGGCGACTCCGTTTTTTCAATTTAAACCGGAAGTCTTCAAACCGATGTGAGGCGGTGACCCCTTACACGAGAAAGCGGTTCAACCACAAAAAACGATGCGATCTTGGGCACCACATTCACAGTTTTGCGACTCCGCTGGGGATGAATCAAAAAGCTTTTATTTTTAAAATAAAAAAAATGATACTTGGTATATAGGTGGAAACCATTAAATTTCCCGTTAGCGCCTCCTTACCAGAGTCGGGGATAAAATATGGTCTAACAATGCCACGTACCGGTATCCTTTCAAAAAAAGAAAAAGCTTTTGAGTGGGTTAGCCTTCCGCCGCGGATCCGATTTTCGTGCTCGCTTTTCTTTCCTTGTTTTGCATGCATTTTGGTTTTTGGGATTGTGCACATTCTGACTACTGAACAGGAAGCCTTCTGGAGCTGAAAAGGTGCCAAAATGTTCGGGGAGCAACCTAGAAATGAAAAAATTCTGGAACCTGGAAAATTGCTTGATCCAGCCGTACGGCTTGATCTTCCCAGATCCTAGCCAGGCGGCTTCTTTGGGCAATTCCACCAGGACACAATCTGAGGTTAATCTGGCAGCTTAGGCAGCTTGGGGCTATTTAGTTCCAAGACTGACCGAGCTCCAGAAAATTTACGTTCTTAACTGTTGCATTTCCCCTGTCCCGAAAATCATTCCTTTAAAACACATTTCTGAAAATCTCTGTTTTAACTCAAAAAGGAACATTTTTAGGAGGCCGCACACTACGCGCACCTTTATATCCTGTACACTTTGCACGCACGTCCTTTTAACCCGGGGTGGTTGTTCAGTTGTAGTCACGGACAGCATTACGATGCTCCCGGGGGCGCACAGAATCATCCCAAACTCCCCAAGGCAGCCAGTGTTGACCAATGAACAGTCCGTGTCACACATTTTAAAACCGTGACTTTTGGTTGATTTTTGGTCTAGACAGTGTCATACAGCCTAATTGCATACCCCCGTAAAGGTCAAACCTTAGCCCATGTCGAGAGTCAAAATCCTTCGCGCAAGCGAAACTCAGCCGAAATTTTGCCAAGGAAAAATTGGCAGAATCTTGACTTCGGCATCGACTTTGACTTTGACCCGCACGGGATAAGTAAGAGTCAAGCCCAAGGCCACGCCAAAAAATCAAAACATCTTTCGCACAAGCGAAGCTCTGCCGAAATTCCGTCAAGGAAAAATTGGCAAGATCTTGACCCGGCATTGACTTTGACTTTGACTCACGCAACGTATGCAACAAAGCTCAATGTGACACTGTGTTATTTGGCTTTTACCGTCCGACCCATGCCTATTATTTTCTTGGACCAATGCCAAAAGTCAAAACGTCAATCGCGCAAGCGAAACTCTGCCGAAATTCCGTTAAGGCTGAAAGACGAGACTTTCCCGGCATTGCCATGACTATAATCCACATCGCTCGTGCGTTAAAAGTTCCTATGATCCACTAGACCCTTAGGAGCATTCTTCTCTCTCGGTCGGTGGGATCCGTGTGCCCTATATGACCCTCGCCCGGGGCTGTCCACCCTGGGAGGTCGAAATACAGGTGGAAAACGAGGGGCTTATAACGTAGTGACGGAACCCACTGATCCAGGATCTAGAGTAGTTGCGAAAAAGAAGGGCAACCGCTTTTCCAACCAAATAGAAATTAATGAAAGACACTGTTTTAAGTAAACTGAAAGATTCTTAATTTACATATTGCTTGAGCCTTCAGCCTAAACATCTACCCCAGAGTCTAAACCTTGCCTATCCCTTTCCCGCAGCGAGAAAGAAGTGAGTGAGAATATCGGGTCAGCGGCTTGTCAGTGAAGAATTCTCAGATAGCTCGCCAGAATCCTCAGTTTTGTCAGCCCAGAGAGTCAGAATGGAAGATTTGACAGAAAACAGCAGTGGTTTGGGTAACCCGATGATTAGGGAAGAAGAGCTAGCCTTAGCCTTGGAAAGCAGTCATAAGGTCCATGAGGAACAGCAAGCCATGCTTATCGATGCGCTCTGTCGTCATGGGGTTCAGATAGTGGTCGAAGCCAATGATTCCCTGGTTATGGTAGAAGATGAGACTCCAAAAGTAGCGATCTCAGCTCCCCCAGTCTATAACCAATGCCCTCCTCCATCCACCTATGATCCCTTGGCAAGGACTACCCCTTTTCAGTCCTTTCCAACATCCCAGGCCATCAGGGCTCCAACACCCTCGCCTCCTCAGATAAGACCCAGCTTTGTCCCCTACCAACAGAGAGCAAGTGCCACGGCTATCCCAGTCACTCAGTCTTTGCATTATCCCATGGGACTCATTCCCTCTCCCTAGCATGGACCGAATTCCCTGATCCTGAAACTCCAGTATCGACCTGACATTTCCAACTTCGTCAACGCTTGTGAATTTTCCTATCTCCCAGACAGTGACAGCGAAGAGTCAGTCAGAAATGAGAATAGGAATGGATGGATTTACAGTGATGATGATAGCTCAGTAGAAGGAATGAACATGGAGCCAATGGAAATGAAACCCGGAGGATCAGATAGGGTAGAAAGTCACAGGCCTGGAAAGGAGGACTGCATTACCTCAAAGTGTGGTTGTCACCTTTGCAAGGGCTCGAAAGAGAAAATGGATGCAATCTCAGATGAGGTAGGGTATGAATTCCACATCCTAGAATTCAACAATCCTTACAAAGACTTGGTTGGTGAATGGAAAAACTTGATTGAAGCTTTAGCTGAAAAAGGGAAGTGGGCTCCACCCGCCGATCTAGAACACGTAAGTGTCATTGAGGCTGAACCCCCATCGGGAAAAGTGGACTCCATTGCGGTGTTAAGGGTCACCCTTGAGACTTTGTCCGAAGAAGAATGTATGGAAGCCCTAGAAAGGTCTTAAAGTTTGAAGCGACCCCGGTCCCCTTCCTATCTTACGACGACAGTGATATCTTCTTGGTAATCCCTAAGTCAGGGGAAGAATCCAGAATACCCCTTATATGGCGCCAAGTATCCCGACCTTCTTTTACCCTCATTGGTCATCAGAGTCAAGATGAAAGTTCCAACAGAAGTTACTATAGTGAGACCGAGGAAGACACAGTTGAAATATCGGAAGGAACGGTAGAAGAGTGGTTAGCCCAGAAGCCGAAAAGCCCGGAAAACCCTCCTGTGAGTAAAGAAAGGAGCCTACCACAAGGTTTGACCCCTCAAAAATCCTTATCGATGATGGAGTCTCCCACTTCAGGAAATGTTTGGCCAATATCAAAGATGCCGTCAGAAGGTTGACCCCGATGGAGAGAAGGGATATGTTTGATAGTGATGAGGAATGTGACCCTGCTTTGTTGGAAAAGTTGCTATGCCAAGATGAGGAAGCCATTAGCAAACCTCCAAACCCTGGGAACGATAATTCATGTTGCATGTTGACCCTGAAAAGCCTGAATGAAACTGTCAAGGCTTTGAGTGAGGAAGATAAAGCTGAAATCAGCCAGTTGCTAAGCCAATGGGGAAGTCAGAACTCAGAAAAGGCCAGGAAGCCGGTAACCTGGGATCAGATTCAGGAAGCTGCCTATACCTCTTGTAGTGCTGTTAATCAAATTAATCAGCAGAGTTGGCCATACGCCAGCAAAAGCCCACCCTTAACCAGAGCTGAAGGAATCCTCCGGTAGGACTGATGACTCAGAAAAGTCTAATGTCTATGTAATGACTCGATCTGGACAGATGAGTGTGGAACAGCCTAAAGGTGACAAAAGAAATGTCGTCTCCAAACTGAAGACAGACAAAAGACCTTACAAGCCAGAAGCAGAAAAGCCAGACTCCGAGAAGGAAGACCCGGTGTTGACTCAGTTGAAGTGTACTCAAGCCAACATTTCCCTGTGGTCCCTATTAACCTCCTCATACCCTCACAAACTGAAGTTAGAAGAAAGTTTAGCCAAGACCATGGTGCCCATAGATGTCACCCTAGATGAGGTCATCCAGATGATTGGAAATATCCACTATGGAAATATCATCACCTTCACTGACTTGGACCTGCAAAAATATGGAGCCAGTCATAACGAACCCCTTTATATCACAGTCCAGTTGGAAGAACGCCGATTACCAAGGGTGCTAGTTGACGGAGGGTCTGCAATGAACGTCCTGCCAGCGAAAATGATGGACTTGTTGGATTTGAAGCCCACAGATTTGAAACCTTCCGGCCAAACTATTAAGGCATACGATTCCACTGCTCGGTCAGTTTTGGGGATCACTACTCTCAAATTGTGGTTTGGAAAAAAGGCCATGGATGTGGACATCCAAGTGATCGACATTCCCATTTCATTTGCCTCTTTGCTGGGACGACCTTGGATTCACCAGATAAATGGGGTAGCCTCTACTTTGCACCAATGCGTCAAATTCCAGTCAAGTGATGGGACTATTACTACTATCTACGGAGACAGTGTCACCGTGGAAGGAACCAGCACGGGAGGTATCCCAATACTGGAAATCAAACATGATGACGAAGGGCTTGCCTTGACCGGATTCTCTGTAGCCTCCTCCAAAGCGCAAGTGTGTTGCACGGACCTCACTGCTACCTCTGACAAAATACCTCCTGCCATGCGAATGATGAGAAAGATGGGTTATCTTCCGGGGCTTGGACTGGGTAAAAGACTTCAGGGTTGCAATGCTGTCATTGATGCAAAGGAACAAACCACCCGACATGGTTTGGGATACAAACCGAATTCTCAGGATGACAGAAAGGCTAAAGGAACAGTTCAGGAAAAACGAAATGAAGGGATCCATCTCCGTCCTTACAGTTTGTCTCTGGCCCAGTACTTCATAAGAGGTGGGACCCAATATGATGAAAGTGATAGTCAGCTCTCCTTGAGGAAAATTCTTCTGGAAAACCTTTAGAAAGTTCAAGGGAAACCAGCAAATCATGTTCGGAGGATGTTCCTTGACTTGCCGGACATTCCTGGGGCTACCACTACTGTTCAGAACAAGTATGCCTTCAAAGGAAACCCAGAACGTTTCAAGGAGTCAGTACTTTCCCATCAGGGGTAATGGATTTCTCCGCCTTCAAATTAGCTCTTCCAAAGATCATCCAGATATAAGCTACCAATAGTAAAGACAGTGAGTCGGGTTTGCAGAAGCTGTTTGATGAAGAAGCACAGATTCCTGACTTGATCGACTTCAGCTCAGATGACGAGATAGTTGCCGTAATTGGAGACGGTGGTGAAGAACCTTTTGATCCCCGCACTTTGGTGACTAAGACAGAGATGCCTTTAAAGAATTGGGAGACATTCTCAGGGCCGATAGCCAGCCGACAGCAAATGATCACGGAGCTTGGATTGGTACCCCGTCCCTCTCAGTCCAGTCATGTCAAACACCCTGTTGTCCGTACCCTTGAGTCAGGAGTCTTCGAATTCCAGTCCTCCGAGTCATCTGAAGGCCTCACGCCTGAAGATTATGAATATGTAGCCAATGTCATCTTTCCTTTCGCTTTGAATGAAATGATAGATCTTTCTGAGTATCCCCTTATTGCCAACTTAACAAATGATAAATTAACTAATAACTTAACAACAGTTAATAATGAATCATTTGAACAAGATGCAAACACACTAAATGAACAATACATTAAAGAAATCTTTAAGCAGGTTACAGACAAAGAGGAAAATCGGGCCCAAGCTGCCGAGGAGGTTTTGACAAGTGTTAACTTGGGTACTGTCGAGGAACCTAAAGAGACACAGATTGGGAACTTCTTCCAGGGGGCTGAACAGGACAGACTGGTCAATCTGCTCAGAGAATACATGGATGTGTTTGCATGGTCATATAAGGATATGCCGGGGCTAGATAGTTCGATTGTGGAGCACAGAATCCCTCTAGCACCAGATGCCAAGCCAGTAAAGCAGAAACTAAGAAAGATCAAGTTGGAATGGTCTCTACAGGTCAAAGAAGAGATTGAGAAGCTACATCGGGTAGGATTCATCAGGGTCATCGAATATCCGACATGGTTATCCAACATCGTGACTGTGACTAAGGCCAATGGGAAGGTGCGCTGTTGTGTAGATTTCCGGGATCTGAATAAGGCCAGTCCAAGGACGACTATCCCTTGCCAAACATAGACATTCTGGTGGACGCCACTGCTAACTACGAAGTCAAATCCTTCGTTGATGGCTTTGCTAGCTATAACCAAATCAAGATGGCCGAGGAGGACCAAGAAAAGATAGCCTTCACCACACCATGGGGAACGTACTGCTATACGGTGATGCCTTTCGGACTTAAGAATGCTGGGGCTACGTATCAATGGGCAGCGACCGCACTCTTTCACAAAATGATCCACAAGGAAATTGAGGTCTATGTCGATGACATGATAATCCATTCCAAAGGTGAGGATGGACAGCACTTTGTCGACCTGCGAAAGTTCTTTGAAAGGTTGAGACAGCATTCCATGAGACTAAACCCTGCCAAATGCACCTTTGGAGTGACAAGGGGAAAAGTACTCGGGTATATGGTCACAGAACGAGGTATTGAAGTCGATCCCCGAAAGATCAAGGCCATTACAGACATGAGGCCGCCTCGAACCCAGACAGAGGTCAAAAGCTTTATGGGCAAATTACAGTACATCAGCCGTTTTGTCAACCAGCTGACTACCATGTGCGAGCCCATCTTCAAGCTCATGAAGAAGAATGCAGACACAGAATGGACTGAGGAATGCCAGGATGCCTTTGACCAAATCAAGGCATACTTAGTACATCCCTCGATGCTATGCCTCCCACATGGACAGAAACCTCTTCTGCTCTATCTCACTGTCACTGATACGGCAGTTGGGGCTATGCTGGAAAAGAAGGACTCTCGGGTAGAAAAGGCCATTTACTTTGTCATCCGGAAGATGTAAGATAGTGAGCTCAATTACTCGGTGTGCGAAAAGACTTGTGCAGGACTGGTCTGGGTAGTTGGTAAGCTGAAGCATTACATGCAAGCCCACTCTGTGAACTTGGTCTCGTAAATGAACCCCATCAAGTACATCTTTGACAAGCCTTCCCTCTCGATGCGTCTAGCAAAGTGGTCGTTCTTCTTGGCTGAGTATGACATCAACTACGTGATGAGAAAGGCAATCAAGGGTCAAGCGCTATCAGACCATCTGGCAAACTTCCCTAGCAATGAGGACCGCGGGCCTGAACCCCAATTCCCAGATGAAGGAATCTTCGTAGTTGAGCCTGAGAACCGATGGCAGCTATTCTTTGACGAAGCTGCTAACAAAAGAGGAAATGGCGTAGGAATGCTACTGGTCGATCCAAAAGATGAGCTCACTCCAATAGCCATTAAGTTGAACTTCCCTGCCACGAACAATGCCGCAGAGTATGAAGCTTGCATTTCTGGTTTAGAAGCTGCCTTAGAAAGGAATGTCAAGGAACTTGAGGTCTATGGAGACTCAGTCCTGATCATCAACCAGGTCTCCAACAAGTGGAAGACTGTGGATCCTAACCTTCAAAAGTATCATGCCTATATGGAAGAGTTGACTGAGCAGTTCAGAGAAGTAACTTTCCATTACCTGCCAAGAGACAAGAACAGATTTGTAGATGCCTTAGCTACTCTAGCCTCATTGGTAGAGATCCCGGAGGGAAAGGCAATAAAACCATTCAGAGTGGGTAGAAGAGAAGCCCCGGCTTTCTGTTGTGAAATAGACTTGGGACTCGAGCCTGTCAAGGAACCCTGGTACAGTCAGATTTATCAGTTCCTCAAAGATGGGGAGTCGGCTTTCAGGGATGAAGAAGGTAGACCAAGGGAAGGCATCAAAGCCAAAAGTTTGCAAGCCCTGAAACGGTTGGCCTCTCACTATTTTATTGTAGGGGGCGACCTGTACAAGAAACGGTACCAGGGACCACTCCTCTTGTGTGTCACCCGAGAAAAGGCAAGAGAGTTAATGATCGAAGTCTACAATGGTCCCTGTGGTCCTCATATGAATGCCAGAGCGTTAATGCAAGTAATCCTTAGAATGGGCTATTACTGGATTTCCATGGAAACAGACTGTGTCCAGCATGTCCGAGAGTGTGACAAATGCCAGCGGTTTGCCAACCTCAATCACCTTCCGCCTCACGACCTGTACTGCATGACGACTCCTTGGCCGTTTGCAACTTGGGGTATTGACGTGATAGGGAAGATAGCCCCGACAGGAAGCAATGGGCATGAATTTGTGCTAGTGGCAGTGGACTACTTCACTAAGTGGGTAGAGGCCAAGTCCTACAAGGTCCTCACTTCCAAGAAGGTGGCCCAGTTTGTCAAAGAAAATATCATGTGCAGATACGGGGTGCCCAATGAGGTCATTTCAGATAACGGGTCGCACTTTGAAGGGGACTGTGATAGATTGCTGTCAGAATTCAGAATCACTCGCCACAAATCGTCCCCATACAGACCTCAGACCAATGGAGCAGTAGAAGCTGCCAATAAGACACTCGAAAGGATTATCCGGAAAATGGCCACCCGTGGTCGTGACTGGCCCGAAAAGCTGCATCTGGCACTCTGGGGCTACAGAACGTCTGTTAGAACAGCCACGGGAGAAACTCCCTTCGCCCTGACCTACGGGATGGAAGCAGTACTGCCAGTAGAGTTGGAAATCCCGTCATTAAGGGTCCTCCTGGAAAACAGCGTCAATGAAGTAGAATGGCTACGCAGCCGGCATGATGAATTGGCCTTACTTGATGAAAGGAGGCTAAAAGCCATGGAACACACCCGAGCCTACCAGAGGCGAATGGTCAGGGCATTCGACAAAAAGGTTAAGGCCAGGGACATCAAAGAGGGTGACTTAGTGCTGAAAGTAAAGCCCCCTACCAGAAACAACCCTCTGGGGAAATGGGACACGTTAGGATTGGCCCGTATGTGCTGCAGAAGATACTCTCGGGAGGGGTGATGAAGCTTGCGAACCTGGACGGCAATCCTTTTGTTCATCCAGTTAACGGTGACAAGCTCCGCCGGTACTATGTCTAAAAAAAAAAGAAAAAAATAATTAAATAAAAATAAAAAAAGAGAAAAATTTTAGTGCAAAAAGAATAATGCCCAGCTAGACTGAAAACCCCAAAAAGGACAGTCTAGGCAAAAGACAGGGTTGCACATTAAAAAAAAAAAAAAAAAAAAAAAAACAACAACAACAAAAAACAAAATCCCGATAGTTCACCAGAATGAACTACGAAGAACTGATCCCCTTAGTCTTTCTTGTAAAAGGGGAACGTAGCAGCCAGAAATTGTTCGGTCTAAACAACAAATAAGACATCAGAATTTCCATGAAACGTGTCTTGAAAAATTCTAAGATAAATATCTCTTGTTAATTACAAGTCAAAAAACTTTTTGATGAGTTCAAGCACGGTCTACTCTTGACTCTGCTAGCCTACAAAGATCTAAAACATACAAAAAAGACCTAATAATCTATTGTGTTTGCAAAAGGCAATAAGTGGATCCTAGGAATAGATCTCTCAGTCGTCATTCACTGAGTCTTCCTTGTTCTTCTTCCCTTTACCTCGACCCCGTCGAGTATTCTTCCTCTTCTTCTCTATGATGTCGGTCTCCCTCATCCCAATCTCAGGTATCCTCACTGAAGCCTCCACCAAACCCGTGTCAATAAGTGCCTTCTCTACCCTGGCACGAGCCCGTATCTCCTCCCTCTGAGCCTCAGCAAGGGGAGCGACTTCCGATAGCCTCTCATACCGGGATTCCATATCCCTAAAATGGTCACCCGACTAGTTATGGCAACTAGCCTTAGCCTCAGCTTCCCTCAGAGTCCTGCTCGAGTCACAGTCAGCCCCCAATAAAGCATGACGTCTCTCTCCCAAAATGACCTGAGTCGCCCACATTTCCTTCTCATACCAGTCCAAGTAAGTCATGGTTAAGATAGTACTCTTCCTGCTCTTGAGAATGGCCCTGGGTGGAAAAGCGTCATATGTCCACACTCTTGAGAAAAATGAGAAGCTAGTTGGATCCCTCATGTCGAAGGGCACCATCTCCATGGTACTGATGTCCTTCTAATCATCCAACGGCTCCTGCAAAATCCCAAACTGCCTGGACACTAAGCAAGGTATGTAGAAGGATGACCAAGAAAGCCCCGGAACCCTCACTACACAGGACTCCTTAAATGTCCTACGGGTCTGCAGCCTCCAGTGAGGCACCCACCAGTGAATGTCATAGGTAGACAGATGAGCCATCATCAGCTCCCAGCCACGCTGATCCTGTTGCCTAGGTGCACCTCTCCAGGAAATCACCCAAGGGCACTGAGTAGGCGAAGCCCCAGGCAAAGCCCCAAGTCTCTCCTGTAACCATATAGTCAGCACCGCTGGGCTCACAGACCTCATGAAATGGTCCCCCTAGCCATCCTATCAATGCCATGCAGAGTCTCACCCAAAACCAAAGGGACGATGTCTTTTCCAGCCCTGCAGTCCCTGACCATGTCAAAAAGGCCACTATGGCAGACCCCTAAGGACTCAGCGGTGAATAGAAAAGAGAATACAAAGAGGATAAAGGCATCCATAGCCACCGTGGTCGCAGCCGTATCCGGAGACCCAAACCTGCCCGGGATATCAAAAATATCGATCCTGTCAGGGGCTACCATCATCCCCTCGGCATCTTTCGGGGAAATTTGCAGAAAAGATGCCAACTTTACTGTCACCAACACGTCTCCAGTCAGAGGAATCGAAACGACTTCAATTTCTGGACCCCCAATCAATGCCCGGAAGTCTTCGAAGGTTGGGACGAGTTCGTTGTAAGAAAAACAGTAAACATGTCTCCGGATGTCCCAAAACCTCGTTGCTGCTCTCAAAAGGTTCCAATCAGGCGAGAGATCCTTCAAATGCCATAAAGATTTGATCTTGAAGGTGGTATCAAATAGCCCCTTATTAGATTGAAAGTTGTGCCTCATCCAATATTGAAGATCGAACAGAAAACGGTCTCTTTTCCCCTTTTCCAATCTGATTGGTTTTTCCATGGCAAATGATCAAAGTTGATAATTTTTGGTCAAAAATATGCTCTGGGATCAGTTAGGACAAGTCTAGGGTGAAAATGAAGTGAAAAGGCCCTTCCTTGATTTTATTTGAAAAAATCCAGTTCAGACAAGGGTTCCAGCCGCACGGCTTCTTTTGCCCAGGACATGGCCGGACGGCGTCTTTCGCTTCTGCAGAAAAAAAATCTGCAGCAGCCAAAGCTGCTGCCCAAGTAGAATTCTCACCCCACTTTCTCAACAAAACCTGCATGAAAACATATCCAAACACCATTCATACAATCACATATCATCACAAACCATTTTTGCCCAGTTTCTGCCCCATTTCCAAGCAAAAAAAGCTGTCCTGAGGCTCAAGTAATATGCAAAACCGTAAAGCATAAATAAGAAAATCAAATAAAAGATCATTACATTGTCTTCGCCTCCGTGGCGCCCAAATAAAACGAAAAAATAATAAATTGTGCATAAATTGTTCATTGTTTGTTTCTCTCCCTCCTAGTTCAACCTAAGAAAATCCTAAGCCTCCGACTCATCGTCATCGCTACTTAGTTCATAGAACTCTCGATCCTTCATCAAATCTTCCTCATCACTTACTTCAGACAGATTGACGGCCACGTGCTCATACTCCGCCAGCTGCTCTAAGATGTCCGTGTTAGGCACCTGTCCCCGAGGCACGGCGCTGGTGGATGAGGTCTGATATCCTGAGGCTGACGAGGTAGAGGTTGTGCTCCCAACGTGCCTCCTCTTGCGCATGGGCTCCTGCACATTCACCCCAGCCCTGGAAGCGCAGGCCAGCTTCCTTGGAAAGGACCGAGCCACCTCCTTCCAGCCCCTATTCTGCCGTACCAAGCCATCTTAAGTACGACCAGGGACCTACGAGAAAGAAAAGAAAAAAACTCAGAAAATCTCAAAAGAAGCTCAAAATCGCAGAAAGTAAAGAAAGCCGAAAAGAGAAGGGACCTAGAGATACTTACAGTGCTATCAGCAGGCAGAGTATACTGGGGCTCCCTCGTGTCTTGAATAGGCACCATGAACCTCCTCGGTACCCCCCCCCCATTTACCACATAGGACAGATGAGCAGGAGGCATAGGTGGATCAGTCAGCTCTGCTTTTTCATACCCCTGAGCAACGACTATCTTTACTAGCTTTTGCAGTGTCCTCAACCGCTGCTCCACAAAGGTGGCATACCGGGTAGCAAAGTTGAAATACTCCTTAGCCGCCACACCCGCCTGGTATCTCTCTATCTCATCCGCTGACCAGTTTCTGGGCTGCAGCATGAGCGGTGGAGGGTCATGAGGAGTGTTAGCACCCAAAGGAGGGACATGGTCATGCTGCCTGGAGAAGCGGTCCCCCAGATAAATAATGTCACAAGTCAGCCCTGTCAGCCATCTCCTCTGCCTGGTCGCCACCAAGGCATCCCCTATCAAAGCCTCCGGGTACCTCCCCCAAGGATAGAAATCCACCCCCTCGTGACCATCCTTGTTGACGACGGGTATCACCATCTTGTAATCAAAAGTAATCTGGGTCTTCCCGGTGAACTTATCTCTAGCCTCTCCCCTCCAGCGAATCATGGCCGGGAAGATCTCCGGATCACTTTGTTGGTTCCAAGGAAAGAACCCGATCACCTCACAGAACCAGACCTGCATGTTCAAAATAAAGGGTCATTTCTCTCATAAAAATCTCAAGACAGAAAAGTAAAAATGAGAAAAGAAAGTGAGAGTACCTCCAAAGTAAAAGAGAAACAATCCATCGAAGCAGCCTTGTTATGGTTGTACAGATCCAAAGAAAAGTAAAGCTCAGCCAATTCGGCCTCACCCCAAGAGACCGCCCCAACCACATCCAAATCCTCCAAAGCGTCAAGCAGGCAAAGCATTGCCAATGTCCCAGAGTTCGCAAAAATAGTGACTGACAACATCAACCACAGAAAAGCTCTCCCGAGCTGGTGAGCAGTCACCTCATTGGCGGCAAACCCCTGCATACACTCCAGAACTGCCACCTCCACAAACCTTGTCTCCATCCCAAGCCCCTTTGTACGGAGGTCAAATCCCACTAAAGCTCTAAAATCGGCTGCAGAAATGTGATCTCTCCAAGTCACAAGCCTCCCAGTGAACTGCAAGTCGGTGATAGCAGTGAAATCGGTGTGAGTCACCGTAATCTCTCCCCAGCTAAGATGAAAGTTGTGAGTGGTGTCCCACCAGAACTCTGAAAGGGCCTGGACCAGCCCCTTACTCTTAGAGGTCACGTGAATGCCTCTACGAATAGCATCGATGAAAGAATCGAGCCCTGTAGCCATCACCAGCTGCTTGGGATTCACCCCGTCCTTTTCAAAGTTGGGCATCCTATCCCACAACTTCACCGCCACCTCAGCGGGTCCCCTCAACTTGCTCTCCTATAGGAAAACACAACAAAAAATGTGTTAGTCCTTCATTTCATCTCAAAAACATGCATATATTCGAAAGTGCACATATCTTTCAAAGAAAAGCATTCATAAGAGATTTCTAGCATCCTTTGCCTAGAAAACGTGTCTTTCATCATTTGAAACACGTCATGTCGAGCACATTGCTCTCTCAAACACGAAAATTCCAATTTTCACAAAATTCTTTGCACATAAGCATTAATTTTCCAAGATGGCATGCATGAATCCTTTTCATCGTCCAAAACCTTGATTTTCCATCCATGATCAGAAATTGACCTAGTTCTAGCGCACGCAAGAACTCCATCACATTTTAGACATTATTTTTCTTACTTTATTTTTAAAAAATGAGTCATTCTCATATTTTTCAAATAAATTGCACATGCATGTTCATTTATGTCCATAGCCTCATAGGTCAATCATCAAACTCCTAAAATAATCAACAAAATCACAAGAAAATTCGAAAAATTCCTAAAAAAAATCGGGTCAAGCCCTAAATCAATCAAAATTGACAATATCAAGCGAATCAAGAATACTTACCCCAATAGATTGAGGTTTCGTCGATTTGTGCTCCCTCTTGCCGGGATAGAGCTCGGAAGGAGGTGTGTTAAAGTCGTATTTTCGCTCGGTTCGAACGAATTCCGTCCTCCTCCTCCTAGCGGCCTCCGACAAGGTTCTTCGCGCTTGCCTAGGCACAATTTTCCCCTCCGGATCCATCTTGAGTAGTAGAAGCAAGGGAATTGAAGATTTTCCAAAATTTCTCTCTCTTCTCCTCGGCAGAAACGAAAACAACAATGGCGCCCTTCCCCGTTTCAATTCTGTTTAAATAATCTAGTGAAATTAAGATTCAAGCCAGACAGCTTCTTTTTCCCCATCTCTCGCCGGGCGGCTTCATCCGCTCTGAGCTGAATTTACACTTTTGCCCCTGAACTTTCCATTTAGGCATACAATTCCCGTTATCTCCTAACCAGAGTAGCGTTGTTTCCCAAGGATACCCATTATCTCTAAGGAGAATAAACTTTCCTCTCGAGATGCCTCCGTTACTTCCGTTATAACGGAATAACGCTAGGTGACATCCTCCGAATTGTCAAGACTCAAACTCTAGCTACCTCTATCTCCTAGATAGCGAAGTACGCTTTAGTTTTCCAAGCTTTAGCTACCTCTATCTCATAGATAGTGAAGTACGCTTCAGTTTTCCAACTTTAGCTACCTCTATCTCATAGATAGTGAAGTACGCTTTAGTTTCTTTCAAACTTTAGCAACCTCTAACTCCTAGATAGTGAAGTACGCTTTAGTTTTTCAAACTTAAACTACCTCTATCTCCTCGATAGCGACGTAAGCTTTAGTTTCTTCAGGTGACAACCTCCATTAATTGTCAAATCAGGTGACAACCTCCATTAATTGTCAATCAGGTGACAACATCCATTAATTGTCAAATCAGGTGACAACCTCCATTAATTGTCAATCAGGTGACAACCTCCATTAATTGTCAAATCAGGTGACAACCTCCATTAATTGTCAAATCAGGTGACAACCTCCATTAATTGTCAATCAGGTGACAACCTCCATTAATTGTCAAATCAGGTGACTCCTCTATGAATTGTCAAAACCTCAAGGATCATAGACATTGTTCCTAACTATCTAGTGAGACTTGAACTACGACCAAGGCTTGATTCCTCCGGGATACGTAGGTAGCCTTTCATAAAGGTCCAGCCATCCGACCACTTCGGTCACCCTATTTCTCTTCATCACTCCTCAGCGGTGAAGTAGCCCCTCATAAAGGTCCAGCTATCCGACCACATTGGTCACTTTCTTCATCTGGCATATCCCCAGTAGGATCAGCCATTTGACCTCCTAGGTCACTTTCCTTCCATCTTCCTAGCAAGGGATCAGTCTCTCTTCGCCATGCCCTAGTGGATCCCGAACTATGATCTGGCTTGATTCCTCCGGGATATGTAGGTAGCCTACTTTAGGTTCAGCCAATTCGTCACATATGACACCCCATTCCCCAGCGGATCTTTTTTGAACTACGGTCATGGCTTGATTCCCCCGGGATACGTAGGTAACCTTCCAAAGGTTCGGCCACTCGACCACCTTGGTCACCCAATCCGTCTCGGCAGTTCGCCAGATTGGATCTTTTTTTATCGATAACCCCACTTGCCCTGCAAGTGACGTTGCCGAGGGGCTTCTGTAAGTACCCGAATATGGCTCATGCCTTCCGGTTAAGTTTCCCGGCAATTCCCCGGACTTTCCTAAAGTTCAGGGGCAATTCTGGAACTTTCCCAAACCTTCAGAGGGGCGAAGGACTTGTTAGGATTTAAAATTCCACGTAGTCCCTCGCTGGAAAGACCTTCTAGAACGCCACCTTGCATGGTTCTAGAAATAGGCTGAGTCATTAAAGGATAAGACCGCACGGCTTCTTTTGTCAATGGTTAATGCCGCACGGCTTCATTAGGAAGCACAAAACTACCTATAAATAGAGGCCTCCTCTATTCATTTTGAAAGGGAATTTTGAGCACTGACTCTGCCAAACTAAAACCACGAAAAATCAGAGACCAAAACTCACTCAAAATTACCTCCCTCCTCTCCAAAATCCCTCCAAAGTTACTCCTTCCTTAGGAAAGCTTCAATGGAGATAGAGGAACACCACCATTGGTAACCTCTCCTCCTTTTCTCTTTGAAATCTACTTGTTATCTTTCTATATTGCTTATTTGCTTTCCATATTGCCATTTATTGCTATTATATGTGATTTATTGTCATAAAGATCATATCTTTACCATGTAGATCATCATATCCCCTTTCCCCCCATCACATAGGATTCATGGAGAATCCATCCCAAGGATGAACAATAAGACCACAAATGGATTGTTCTAGGGTGGATCCCTCACATGATGATGTGAAAAATGTCATCTTTATCATATAAAAATGTCATCTTTACATTAAAAATGCCATCTTTACTTCCATAAATGTCATCCCTTCCCCCATTGACCTTGCTTCCAAGGATTGTCCACCTAAAAGGTTCTTAAAGGACATAGGAAAGCCTTAAAGGTCCTCCCTTTACATTCTTAGTCTTAGCTTTCATAGTGTTCCTTACACTTGTTTGCATAAAAATGTCATCTTTACTTTCAAATGCATTTCTCCATGTCCCTCATAGTTGGATCACTCTCCAAGGATTGCCTAGTGACCTTCTTAAGGCACAAAAAGGCATAGGATGAGTATAAAGATCCAATCTTTATACCCTTCCCCTTAGTCCCTTTTGGTACTTGAAGCATCTCTTGGGGCGTAACGGTGTAAAGGTCTCATCTTTACATTGTTTCCTCCACATGAAGATGCCATAGTTGGAATCCCTTTAGAGATGGACGAACCTAAGACCCTACATCTCCGATCATCACTTGAGACGAGCATAAATGTCCCTATCAAGCTCGAATCATCTCAAGATGTAGGATTGATGGGCAAAGGTCCTTCCTTTCTAAAGAGTCTCATTCTTGGACTATAAAAGAGGTGTCCCTATTCCGATCACATATGACCAAAGGTCACTTAATGATGGTCGTAAGTCCAAGATGAGTACGGGATCAAAGTCCCGAACATATCAAAATCCAAGGAATCCCGAGCGATAACCAACTCATGGTTTATACGTCTGGAAGACAACTTGGCACATTCCCTCCCTTTTCAAATCACACACACACACGAAAGCACAAAAGCAAGCACGAAAGTTGGATCTTGGAAGACTTGCTTTGGCAAGGCTCCTTGGGTGAAAGCCAACCGTTCTTTCCAATGGGTAACTTAACCTCCGGATCCTAATCCTTTTTTTCAAAGTTTTGAGGAAATCAAAATGGCGTGGCGACTCCGTTTTTTCAATTTAAACCGGATGTCTTCAAACCGATGTGAGGCGGTGACCCCTTACACGAGAAAGCGGTTCAACCACAAAAACGCCGCGATCTTGGGCACCACATTCACAGCGTCACGAGGTTGTGAATGAACCTCTTAGCCCTGATGACCTGACGCAAAAGACGATCCACAACCCGGGTCGAGTACTGCAAAAAATGACGAAAGCATCAAAAAACAGTCAAAGCAATGATGTGAGATCTACAAAGGCTAAATAATCAGAATGCGATCAGGACATACCTGAGCATTCGGTCGAGGCCGAAAAGCTTGCGGTGTCACCTTGGGGATGGGTATCTGCGCCCTCATCCTAACCCCCTCCTGGGTATACGAGAAGTCAGCTCGAAGGATCCTCACGACTGAACTCCCCCCCTCGCCAGCACCTGAGCGTCCTTAGCATGTGTGTCACAAATGCCAGATAAGGCTCCTGAGTGACATACTCCATGGCGGGTCGCCCACCCCTAACCACTGCCAGTTCGCTGACCCTTCCCGGGGATACATCATGTCAGTCGGAGGCTCAGTCGATGCCAAAGCGACTATCCCTAAACCGTGCTGCCTCGTCACCCTCTCCCCCAAGTAATAGACATCGCAGGTGAGTCCCCACAAGATACACCTCTGCCTCGTCCAGCACTCGGCACCGCCCAGCTGATCAACCTCAAACCGATCCCAAGGGTAAAAATTGACCCTCTCACTGGTCTCCGCCGTCAAAAATGGCACCATATCATTGTACCTCACCTTTTTCCTAGTCCTGCTAGTCCTCTTCACCCGGGCATCCTTCGTCCACCAAGCATAGCCGGGTATGCAAAAGCCTCCTCCAAGATATGGTCCCACAGGGCGTATCCAAAGATCTCCAGAGCCCAGACCTGCATTCGACAAGAGAAATCCGTCAAATACAAAGAGGCATATGCAATAAGTAGAAGGGATAATAAATAGAAGAAGAAGAGAGTATACCTCCAATGGGAACTTAAAGCAGGTCAAGGAGGTGGATGCCTTCCTGCTATATCTGTCCAAAGCAAAGTACAACTCCGCCAGTCCTGCCTCTCCCTAGGCATACTCATCTATCCTGTCAATATCCGCCAAAGACCCCAGAAAGGAGAACATAGCTGTGCCCTCAGCGTGCCCAAACAAAGTGCTAGAAAGGGCAAACCACAAGAAGCGGGCCGAGCGATGCGCTCACCGAGATGGTCACGATCCCCTCTCATACCGAGCTATGCTCTCGGTCAACTTCGCATCCCACCACGGCATACTCCATGCCCATTCCCTTCCTCGGCACGAGAACAATTCCCAGCAGATTCATCAGCTCCGTGTCAGTATACCCGTCGTGCCACTCCAAGCTAAGCCCCTTGAAGGACAGGCCAGTGATAGCAGCATAGTCAGTGAGGGTCACGGTAGCCTCCCCCAAAAGAAGTGGAATGTGTGGGTAACATCCCACCAGTGCTCAATCAGTGCCAAATAGAGCCCCTTGCTCTTATGTAACCCCGCCACTCCTCTCAAGCACTCAATGAAACCATAAAGGTTAGAAGCCACCACGAGCTGACAAGGACTCCTATGACCCTCCCTACCAGCTGTGGGCAGGGCATCCCAAAGCCTGACGACTGCCTCCATGGACCCTCGAGTCTTTAGCTTATCCAACTTGCTCTGGATGACACCCGCTCTCCCCTGAAAGTAAGCACAGCGCAAGTATGTCATCAAAATTGCAAACATGACACAAACACAAAACAGAAAAGAAAGGAATAAACTCCGTCCCATTTTTGGACACATTTTTCTACATGCATCTTTTCTCACATTCAGTCATCATCCACAAAAAAAAAACAAATTTTCATCACAAAATTCTCTTATGCAAGAGTCCGTCCCAAATTCGGCAAATTTGTACCCACTTTACAAAAAACAAGTTTTCATCAAAAATCTCTTATGCAAGAGTCCGTCCCAAATTCGGCAAATTTGTACCCACTTTACAAAAAACAAGTTTTCATCAAAAATTTCTTATGCAAGAGTCCGTCCCAAATTCGGCAAATTTGTACCCACTTTACAAAAAACAAGTTTTCATCAAAAATCTCTTATGCAAAAGTCCATCCCAAATTCGGCAAATTTGTACCCACTTTACAAAAGAAAATTTTCATCAAAAAAATCTCTTATGCAAGAGTCCGTCCCAAATTCGGTAAATTTGTACTCACATACATTTACAAAAACAAGTTTTCATCAAAATCTCTCATGCAAGAGTTCGTCTCAAATTTGGCAAATTTGTACCCATTTTATTTTCACATTATGCAAACTACCTATGTTTTTCATAAACAAATTGCATATTCCTACAACCCATGCTTTCAATTAAACATATGCATCATCAATTTCATATTTCAAAGGCAAAATCAACAAAAGCCTCAAATTTTGACATTCAAGCCCTAAATCTAGCATGAACCAATTTTGATAAAAACAAAATCAATAAAATCGACAAAATTGAGTGTCATACCATGCGAAGATCCTCATCGGTAGCCCAATGTTGCCACATATTCGGGTAAAACTCATCGTTCATCGATTGCGAGAGTGTGTAATGGCGGTGCATCCTCACCAATTCAAGCCTCTTCTCCGCAGCATCTCTACTCACCCAACCTCGGCGGACTACATTAACTCCTCCCTCTCGCTCCATAGCCTCGATTTCGAAGGATTCGGCAAAGGAATTGGACAACAATGGCATTTTTCTCCCTCCTTTTTCTCTCTCCATCTCGGCTGCTGTTTAAAAGAATGAAGAAGACAGAAGCTTCTGTTAAACCCGTCACCCTGCTGATCTGGTCCGCGCGGATAAGATTGCAGGGTGAAATTCCTGCTTTGCCCTTTTAATTCCTGGCACTCTGGATTTAGACCCCCAGTTTAACATAAAGTTAACAGGAGTTAACTTCTTCACCCAAAACTTAACGGAAGCCCATTCCCTTCCTAGTTTTTAACCCCGGCCTTCAACATAAGCCCAACCTCTTCACCAAAACTTAACGGAAGCCCATTCCCTTCCTCGTTTTCAACCCCGGCCTTCAACGTAAGCCCGACCTCTTCAACAAAACTTAACGGAAGCCCATTCCCTTCCTCGTTTTTAACGTCGACCTTCAATGTAAGCCCGACCTCTTCACCCAAAACTTAAATGGAAGCCCATTCCCTTCCTAGTTTTCAACCCCGGCCTTCAACGTAAGCCCGACCTCTTCACCAAAACTTAACGGAAGCCTATTCCCTTCCTTGTTTTCAACCCCGGCCTTCAACGTAAGCCCGACCTCTTCACCCAATACTTAAATGAAAGCCCATTCCCTTCCTAGCTTTCAACCCCGGCCTTCAACGTAAGCCCGACCTCTTCACCAAAACTTAACGGAAGCCCATTCCCTTCCTCATTTTCAACCCCGGCCTCCAAAGTAAGCCCGTCCTCCTTCAGTGGAACTTAATGGAAGCCCATTCCATTCCTCATTTTTAACCCCAGCCTTCAACGTAAGCCCAACCACTTCAACAAAACTTAGCGGAAGTCCATTTCCTTCCGGATCTTCAACCCCGGCCGTCATCGTGAGCCCGTACAGAGAATACATATCCCCAACAGATAAACCCCGACAGTAATCGTAAGCCCGAATTTCCCCCAGCTCAGCAACCTAGCAAGTCTACGGTGTTGAAACACGACCAAGTATGTCCTCAGCAACCTAGCAAGTCTATGGTGTTAAAACACGACAAAGTACGTCCTCAGCAACCTAGCAAGTCTACGGTGTTGAAACACGACAAAGTACGTCATCAGCAACCTAACAAGTCTACGGTGTTGAAACACGACAAAGTACGTCCTCAGCAACCTAGCAAGTCTACGGTGTTGAAACACGACAAAGTATGTCCTCAGCAACCTAGCAAGTCTACGGTTTTAAAATAAGACAAAGAACGTCCTCAGAAACCTAGCAAGTCTACGGTGTTGGAACATGACAAAGTGCACCCTCAGCAAAGAAGACCATCCCCAGCAGTCTTCGAACTACGACCGGCTTGATTCCTCTTAAGGATACGTAGGTAGCCTACAAAAGGTCCATCCACTTGACCGACACAGTCACTCTTTTCCCCGACAAGTCATCGTAAGACTTAGTTTTCCCCAGCCACAAAGCAAGTCTGCGGTGATAAACAACGCTTTCGTTAGTTGAGTTATCTTTGGAAATGCTTTCGTTAGTCGAGTTATCTTTAGCAACGTCCCCGCCTCTGTTAGTCGAGTTTACCTTCGGCAACGTCCCCGCCTCCGTTAGTCGAGTTATCTTCGACAACGTCCTCGCCTTCGTTAGTTGAGTTATCTTCGGCAATGTCCCTGCCTCCGTTAGTCGAGTTTACCTTTGGAAACGCCTCCGTTAGTCGAGTTATCTTCGGAAATGCCTTCGTTAGTCGAGTCTACCTTCGACAACGAAAATGAGGTGGGAGGTCCATTCGTTTGACCACTCCTTTCCCCCGCAAGACCTGATCTACGACCGGCTTGATTCCCACTTGGGATACGTAGGAATCCTTTAAAAGGGTCCAGCCATCCGACCGCCTCGATCACCTCCTCACTCATCTAGGTGAAATTTTGTCAGATTGGGATTCTCACTTTGTCGACGACCCCACTTCCCCTAGAAGTGCCATCGCCGAGGGGCTACTGTAAGTGCCCTAATCTGGGTCGTTAATGTTCCGTCAGCCCAAATTAATGATTTATAATCATTTAGAGGCATTTTGGACATGATTTTAACAATTTGAATGAGGAAGGACCTCTTAGGAATTAAAAAAATGGGCAAATGCCTCGCTGGAAATTTGTCATTTCCAATAAAAAAAGAGAATATTGACCATTTGCAAATAGCCAAAACTATTTTCTGCAACAATCAGGCACGCTGCTGATCTCATCCACGCGGATGAGATTGTGCCTACAATCTCATCCACGCGGATAAGATTGTACCCCATCCAACCTATAAATACAGTCATTCTCCCTCAGTTTTAACAAGCCAATAATTACGAATTCCTATTGTTACTCTGTCAAAATCTACCCTCAAACAGCCCTTTACACTCCCACAACTCAAATTCCACACCAAATTCAACACTAAACCCACTCCAAAACCACTCCTAACCCTTTTAAACCTCCAAACCCTAAACACAAGCCCAAGAAACATTGGTAAAACCCTTATTCTTCCTTACTCAAAAGTCATTCATACATAAATGATGTAGAGTTGTTGTTCTTACTTGTTGTTTGACTCCCCTTCCCCTTTGTCCTAAGGATCCAAGAGGATCTCCATGGAGTTCATCTCTATGAATGATTCTCTACAAGGATCCATATTTTAAATTATGTGCCTCCCTTGTCCCCTTGTTTACATTAACTAGCATTTACTTGTTACTTGCTTTTTTTGACCTAGAAGATGGTCATCTTGGAGTCCATCTCCATAGATGACCACTTCAAATGGTCCACATTATTTATTTCCTTGCAAATCCCCCTCCCTAGTCTAAGATGCTCACCTTGGAACTCTCTCCTTGGATGAAAATCATCTAGATTCACAAAATAGGTCACACAAGATGTATGAGATACACTTGAGTATAGGTCTCAAGGATGGTCTTCTTATGACAACCTTAGAGATCTTCCTCTAAAGTTGATACATCTTGACCTAGTTCTCTCTTGTCAACTTATTTTTCATGTCAAAATTCCCCTTGTCCCTAGCAAATGAAATGTTTACAAAGTCCTAATATACCCCCGGGATGGATTGGTTAAGTGGATTCATCACTTATGACCACTAATCAAAGTCTAGGGAAAGAGAGGACAAAACATGGATGCCAAAAATCCAAACATTTCCTTTATTTCCTGCTTTCAGTTACATTTCCAGTTAAGTCCTGTAAATCTAGTTAAGTTTCTGAAAATTACAGTGACTAATTCGGAAACTGTAAAAAATATTGACACTACAGCCCCATCCGTACGGATAAGATTGCACTACAATCTCCTCCACGAGGATGACATTGTCATCTGGTAACAGTTTTCCAATTTTCTGTTATTTTCAGTTTAGTCACTGTTTTCAAACTATTTTCCAGTTCAGTCCCTCGTATTTCTGTTATTTCCAGAAAACCCCCTTTTTATTCAAAATCTTTTTCAAAACACACACACACACACACATATATACAAAAGTTTCAAGTTTGGAAAACTCGTCATATGAGGCATTCCGGGTGAACGCCAAACGTTCTTTTCAGAGTGTAACGTGACCTCCGAACTCATTTTCTCTAATTTTGAGCATTTTTCAAAGTTTTGGCCCCTTCAACTAAAAACGGCGTGGCGACTCCGTTGATTTTTTTTTTCAAAAAAATTGGGTACATCACACAAGCACATAGATGTGAGGTATCATTTTCTGAGAAGTGAGAAGAAGATCAAGGTGAAGAAACTGGGTACTGCGGACAATCCTGCTGATATGTTCACGAAGTCTGTTTCAACTAGCAAGTTCCAACATTGCTTAAACTTGCTGAATGTTCGCAGCTATTAGATAGCATCTAAGGCAGAGGGGGAGTTCTGGTTATGATTTGGAGGTTAGATGTCATGGTTAATATTTGTTGGGTTTGGTGCCATCTAAGTTGGTGACGCCTAAATTAGGGGACAAAATAGTAAAATTCGAAATTCCTGACATGCCAGCCAGGGAGAGACCGCGCCAAATTTCTGTCAAAAAGGGGGCGATCGCGCCTAGGAGGGGAGCGATCGTGCGGGTGCCAATTCAGGAGACGGGGCGATCGCGCCCTACTATGGGGCGATCGCGCCCCTAGACCGGAAAGGCAAATTAGCAGAAAATTTTGGCTCAGGGTTGAAAACCCTGCAGGGTTAGAAGTAGGGCATATAAATAGAGCATACCACCAACCATGTTAGTAGTTCATTTTTCTCATCTGTTTCTCTAGACGTAGGGTTTGCACGATTGTGAATTCTTTGCCAATAATTCGTGCATTAGATTAGAGATTGTAATATGTTGATTTCCAGAAGATAATAATATTATCTTCCTCTGCCCATGGACGTAGCCAAGTTGGTGAACCACATATATCTGTGTGTTGTGTGATTGTTGTTTGTTTTCTATCTTTTACATAGACTCTGTTCTAAAAGTAACATAGTTATATTACGTTAATTTTTATTAACGAAATGAACCAACTCGTTAAATAAAATGACAATCGTTAAAGAAGTAACACTTTTTCATCTTTTTCCTCATTTCATCTTTACCCACGAGTTTTTCTCAACTTCAAATCAAACCTAATGGTGGATGAACACCGAATTCAAACCCACCAAAAAAAACCCAAAATCAAATTCAAACTCAAATTCGGCTATTTTGAACCCTAAGTATTTGATTTAGGTCGAGAAAGCATTGAATTAGGGTGAAAAAGAAGAATCAAAGGATGGAACAAAGGCTTGGTGATTCAGGAAAAAATATTTGAATTGGGTTTGATTTGAGTAGGAGTTATCTTTTTCTTAGTTGCAGCAGATGAATCACATTTTGCCTTATCAATGGTGACCTTAGACCCTTAGGTACCATCCCAACACAATCAGTAGGAACCTTCATAGAAACAACAACTAACACTACTAGAAACTGGTTATTTACCGACGGAAAGTTCTATCGGTAATTTCAAGAATCCGTCGGTAAAAAGCAATTATTGACGGATGTGTCCGTCGGCTTCCGTCGATAATTTTTTGTTGGTAATACCGACGGAAATTTTCGTCAGTATTATCGACGGAAATACCGTCAGTACTAACGCGTAAGTCCGTCGCAAGCAATCCGTCGAAAAAGGTGGCCTGCCAGCTGATGAACGGAGATCTTGCCGGCGTTTATCGACAGATTATTCCGCGGTAAAGTCATGAATTTCTTTGAAAAAAATGTGTTTATATATTGTTAATGACGGAATATTCCGTCGGTAAAATGACCATAATTTAAAAAAAATTACCGAAGAAATTTTCTGTCGATAAATTGATCAGGTTTTTAAAAAAATATTCAAATTATTAAAAACCACTTGTAACCGTTCAAACATCAACATTCACCAAACAAGAAAAAACACATAAAATATTCACAAATCTTTCAAAACCAATGAATAAAGTACTTATATTTGATTACAAACCAATTAAAACAGAAGGTTAATAACCAGATCAACTCCAAGAATACAGGAGGTACTTGGACCAACAACTTGGCTGCATTGCTTTAATTCCATCGATGCCTCGGATATTTGCTCAGAAGCAATAACCTTCTCACTTGGCACAGTTTTAAAGTCAGAACCAGTTACAGGACAGTATACATTAGAAACCCCTGAAGAACAACTACCATTCTCAAGTTTCCCAGAGGATACAGAAGTTGATGGTGTATTTTCTATTTCTTTTCCTTTAGTAGACCTGACAACAGGGGTTTGCTTAGTGGAACATAAGCGCCAGATAAAATCCTCATACAGAGGCTCCCCTTCTTCATCTCTAGGAACCAGTGATGAGAAGGTTCTGAATCATTAGTGAAACGACATCCCACTCTGACCTCTATAGTATAATCATATAAGGTTGGGATGTAAGGAGTATGTTTCTTACTCCCTAGCTACGTCCCAAATGAATGACCATTTGGGATTTAAGGATCATTTTGAAATGTTGATTTTTAATATAAAAATTATAAATACTCTTGATTTTCTATTTTTAAAATTTAGTATTGCAAAAATATAATAAAGCATGAAAAAAATTGAAAAAAAATATTAGGGACAAAGTTATTTGAAGGTAAAGTTCAATTTGGGAAAGAGGGCGTAGGAGTATCATGGACCTGGGAAGATAATATGACAAATAAAAATTAGGCATGCTGCCTATATTGTAAAGCAGCAACAACATGCCTGAGAAGGCAGCTCCTGTTCAACAACTAATGAACCTAAGCATATGAACCGTACACAGTATTACATTTTAGAACAAAAAGATTCACTTTCAATCCTAACTGTGCAGTTATATCCATAAGTTTGAGGTTGTCTTTTACATCTCTGGAGCCCTGATGTGCTCAGCTGGAAAACCATATTAAAGGTCATTGTGTTGGGACATGGGAACATGACACGTTATAATGCACACCATACTTTATCGATGTAAACCTTAAACGTGTGTATTCACTTTTATCGCCACCAAAATGATAAGAATCTGATCTCTTATAATGACTTGAGCAAAACTTGTTAAGAAAAATCATCTTACGAAAATATACGGAAAGAAGTGTGATGTTGTGGGCCAAAGCTTATGACAATAAATAAAGGCTACCAACCTCATTAGGAGACTCGAGATCAAGATGCTCCTCATGAAACCAATCCTCACAGGCACAGTACTGGATCATCTCCTTTTGCTCTTGAACATCTGGATCAGGATAGGGGCGGCCACATGTGCAGTATTGACCCTTAAAATTGTGGTTGTAGGAGTTTTCAACATTTTCAATGCCCTTGTTTGCCAAGAGATTGCAGAAAGATGCTCCAAATAATCAAAAGTTTTGTTTTAGGTGCAATCCTTGCCTTCATAAGTGAAAAGGATGAGAAAATACATATGGTACGCTAAAGATTGACTTCCTAGAAAAAAATAGCCTCTAAATAATCAAAAGTTTTGTTTTAAGTGTAAAGTGAATTGATTAAGAGAATACCTCATAGCCGTCATGGCAAGACAAGCTACAGGCTGTGCAAACTCCAGCATCGTCGTCTGGCGTACATGTTATGCATGAAAAAATTGTTTGCCTCTTCATATAACCTTTGTTATAGGTGCAATCCTTGCCTTCATCGCCCCCAAAACTAAGTCTGCTTCCTTTATAAGTGAGTGGCAAAATAAATAAGATGTGTTTCAGATTATATTCCTTCGAGTAACTTCAATTTAGATGGGAATGGGGATTCGCTATGCATCCATAATAAAATAAATTACATATTAAAAAACTACGTAATTATATATTGTGTAATATTCAATCCAAATATACATTTGCCATAGAATCAAAATCATAATGCCCACATTAAAACAATCTATATACTATATGAAAGCAGAAGAATTTCAAGCCTTCACACTGCGCCACGTGGCATTATGACGTGGAAAGCCACGTGGCATTTCTCAATTGGTCATCCTTTATTTCTTCCAACACCTAAAATTAAAAAAAAAAAATTAAAAGCCTAATTCCTTTAATTTCAGATAACTTAATCTATCAATTTAGAATTCAAACCATTTTCCAAATAAACTCCTGACAAAAAGTTTATTTTAGGAATTATTTACTTGAAAAAACTCCAAAAATCTTATTCAGTTTAAAATTACCTGTTATAACTGAATCAATCAATTTAAAATTCAAACCATTTTGAATCTCCTAATCTAAAGATTTGATCGGATTTTTAAAATTTGAAATTTTTTCATGCAATCTCCGAAAATAAGAAATATAGAATTGATTTTCCAAAAATTGATTTTTAAATGGTAAGCCATTATTTCATGTAATCAACGAAAATAAAAAATAAAATAAAAATAAAAGCCTAATTCCTACCATTTAGGATAATTCAATTTTTTATCTTAATTGATTATCTTTATTTTAATAGATAATAGATAATTCAACATATTTTTAAAGTGTTAATTTTAAATTCAAAATTAAGGATCATTATAATCCGAAAATTATAAATACATGTTTTCAGTTGCCATGAAAATTATAAATTCAAACCTAAAATTAAAAAAACAAAAAAAATTAAAAGCCTAATTCCTTTGATTTCGGATAATTCCATAAATTTTGAAAAAGTAAATTTGATATTCAAAATTTGAATTTTTAGTTATAAAATTAGTTTATTTTAGGAATGAATTAAATTAATCCAAAATTAAATAATCAATTTATTTTAGGAATTAATTAAATTGGTCATTTATTCATTGGCCAGTAATTATTTTAGGAATTAATTAAATTTAAGGGAAAGAAATTTGAAATTCAAATTCTCTCTATCCTATTTACTCTCTCTATTCCTTATCTCCTCATTCTCTCTAAATATTTTAAAAAGACCACACACACACACACAAAAAGGAAACAGACACACACAAGCACATAGTCACACACTCAAATACGCACATATATTCACACATTCACAGTAGCCGGTTTCTTCCGTATCTTGGTCGGGCAACCTCACTGGACGGCGATATTTGATATTGCAATCGAGGTTGCGGCCATGTATCGGAGAGGGACCGATGAAAGGAGCGATTGTTTTGGCACTTCTTCAACCTTATCATTCTTCTTTTCTATTGCGGCCGCTTGGTAAACACCACTTGCGAGAAGAGATCGATCGAACCATACGTGGACATTCCTTACAGCGGTTCCCCTTTAACACATTTCTTGAGAGAGTCAGAGGCAACTCTAAGCTCAATGTTATATGTGCCATCTCCCGGATAACAAGTACATGGTGGACATTTTTACACCTCTTTACGTTAATTTTGTTGGTTCTTTCTTTTCTTAACTTGCACTAACATAGGACATCCTCGGGGAATTATAGGTATAATCTTTGAAACAATTAGCACATTAAGATTTGGACGGCGGGTTAAGTCCATAATTAATCATCCGGTAGTAAATGAAATTTTAGAGGATGATGTGAATGATCTTAGTGATCGGATTCGCCGGTGAAGGTACGGTTTCCTTTTGAAAGAATGCAATTGCTTTTACATCGATAGTGATATATCGAGCAACTTTTTCTTTGTTTACGGGAAGAACTTATTAGAGCAAAGACATATTCGGGAGCTACATGCGGAAATTTTAACGGGGGCGTATACGCCAAAGCTTGAATCGGCTAAGACTAAGCCTTAACCGCTCATTGATCCTACCTCACATAGATAACGACTTGGAAGACGAAGAAGTGCTTATTGATGAGAATGACGTTAGAAAATTACGTCTGACTTGATACATTGCATACTTCTTGTGAAGAAAATTCTCAATTTGCGGCAAAGCGAGAGGCTCGCGGTTTTCTCTCTTTGAAGGTTGTGAGACGGACTTTACGTGTGAACATTACACAAGTTGTGCGAAGAAAGCGATTATGAAGAAATCAATTCGTAGGAACATGAGACGGAGCTTCCACAAGAAGACATGTTTCAATCCATGGATAGCATTTCTATCGGTGTGCGCAAGGAGTCTTTAGTACTTAATGATCCGCCATTGTCCAGAATCTCCAAAAATTGGGAGTACCCAAGTGAAAAAGCACAATCTTTTCTACGAGTCAATTGGGGTCATGTCAGGATAAAGTGCTAGAGAGTTATAGGTGTAGTTCCAATAATACAACACATCAATCGAAAAAGGCAAGCGATCAAATCCGATCCTCTTTGCAATCAAGTAAAGCATTTGCAATCCCCACTGAGTCCTTGGCTGCTAGCCTTCAAAGGGGCCTGCAGATTATTGACTACCACCAGCGGAACTCTGCATCAAACAAATCTTTGGCGTCATTCTCTTTCGAGCACTTGGCTTTGCAACCGAGTCCGACTGCTGACAAGGCCAATGCTTCTGTTCATACATTAGAAGAAGTAACACGATCTTTGGGTGGGCTCTCTGCTTCTTTCTTATGTTCATCCTGCAAGAAAAGAGAGCTTGATGGTTCCGATGATGTCCAGGATAGCTTAAAGACGTGGTTTGTAGCAGTGAAGGAGACAGGGAACTTAAATGGACTGGCAAATCAAGTGTCTAAGGTATGTTAAGCTGAATCAAGTGTAACCAAGTTCCGTGCATCTTTTCTTTTTTTTTGGCCTACATGCATGCTTAGTATATTCTCTTACTGATCTGTTCTATTTCTTGTCTTTCAGGAGGATGCAATAAAAGAGTTGGCAGAAGCCAAGAAGAGAGAGGAAGAGCTTGAAATTGTTTGCAAGGAACAAGCTGCCAAAATTGAGCAGCTCAATCAACTGGTGTGTGTTGTTCTTTTTTTCCCACACCAACCATATTATTAGAAACAGAGTATACATTATTTTTTTCCAAATTTGGGTCTCTTTTCTCAGTGTTTGACTGTCTCATGTGATTATTGGACTCTATCTTCTTAGAGTAAATTGAGTTTGCAAAATAATATGGTAGAATGAGTGCATGTTTATTGTTTTTGTTCTTATGTTATGTTTTGGTAAGTTGTATGGAAAACTTAACAAAATGGTTTTCTGGTTTTCGTTAATTTAACTTGAATCTGTTCTTATATTCTGAAAAATAAATGTGATATTTTCATCAAATTCTTGAATCATTTGTGTTACTGTATTTCTCTAAATATCCTTCATTGTGGAGTTCCCTTTCTGTTTCTTAGTCTATCATAATTTTGATTGTTCTTATTGCGGATTTAAACAGATTAGTCTTCTGAAAGAGCATACGGGTGGAGGTCGCATATCATTACTGGACTCTGATTTACTTAGTTGTGGGATATGAAGTTTATTTTTGGGTATTTGATTATCCATTTCATATATGAATTGAATATGCTATTGAATGACAGAATTAGAAACAAAAGGCACCTTAAGAGGGAGTATACAATTTATTTCCTTTTTTAATATTTTTGTTTTTAATTTTTCGGTCTTTCAATTTGCATGTATGTACCGAGTAGTTAATAAATTGTGAAATTTTATTAAAGATTTTTTTAATAAATAGTAGACGTTTATTTTGTTTTAAATAATTTTTATGTAAAATAATTTATTTCCTTTTTAATATTTTTGTTTTTAATTTTTTCTGAATTTTTTATATTTAAGTATCTTTCAATACGTATGGACACAAGTTATTTTAAAATAATATTTTTATGTTTTTTGTTTATTTATTTAATTTTTGGTTAGTCTATATTTTACAAAAAAGAGATTTATTTTCTGTATTTTTTGAATTATAATTTGTAGGGTGAGAAGGATGGAGGATTTGAAATTTGAATTGATTAACGGAGAATGTAAATGATTAATTTGGGAAGACAATGTGGACTAATATTGAACTTTCATGATCTGAAATTTATGTTCAAGTGATTTTGTATACAATTTTAGAATTTCTAATTTTGTTTTTAATTTTTTTGTACATCGAGTTGCAAGTATTTGTTAATTTCAACAGTTGAAAGAAAAATCACATATTTCTTTAGATTTATTTTTTCCTATGATTGATTGTCTTTTCATGTTGCGTATAGTATTTATCATGAAGGTAATAGTTGTATTCTTTAGTATCTAACAAAATACTCTTCCTTTTTCCTCAAATAAAGGCGGAGATTGCGGATCTGGTGGAAATATGGGAGGTTCAATTATTAATGTTGTGAGTTGTTGTAGTCGGTGATCCTGTTGAAGAAGAGTTAGAGAGCGTTGAATAGAAGGAGAAGAATGTGTTTGGGTTGTTGATGACGGCGACAACGGCGATGGCCGGATAATTGAAAATGTTGTCCGGAGAGTTGAAAAAAGTATGTGTGTATAAATGAGGGAGAGAGAGAACTGGCCAATTTTAGGGGTAGGCAGATTTGGTGTGGTAAATAGGGGAGTTTTGTATGGGAACCGGCTGTATTTTATTACATTTTTCTATGAATAGAGAATAGGTGTGTAGTGTAATTAATGATTGAATGAACATAATGAAGAGAGAAGTCATTTTTGAAGAAAAAAATATATGATGAAACGAAACGGTAGGTTGATGAGGCATAATTATTTAGTGGTGGTTGATTTCAAGCCTTAACCCGCACGTTCATCGTCTGTCACGTGTCTCTTTTAAAAAATAATCAGCTTTAAAATAAAATAACTTGAGATTTTGAAGTAAAAAAAATCGAAAATGTCGTTGTGTTCGTCTCGACGAGACGAATCAAAGTAGTAGCATCATGATATGATTTTAAATTATTTTTTATAAAATTATATTTGTACAAACAAAAAAGTTAAGTTGTTCGATACCTGAAATGTAACACTTACTATGAAGAAATGTTATAAATAAAATTTTGAAATATAACAGTTTTATTATAAAATGTAATTGTAGTTTTGCAGACAATGTTATATAGTTTGATTTACAAATGAATATAACAGTTTTTGTAAAGTCAATGTTACCTTTTTTTTCTTTAAAAAAGAGCAAGATTTTTTCACAAATGAATGTAACAGTTTTTATTATAAAATGTAACATTAGTTTTGCAGAAAATTTACAATAGTTTGTTTATTAAATTTTGGAGAAAATAACAATTGAAATGTAACAGATTATATGCATGAGTATAATTTGTTAAAGAAATGAATGTAACAATTTCTAAAGAAATGATACATTTTAATCTTTTGTAATTCATATCTGTCACTCTACTTATTAATAATTTCTATATATGAGTGTTTTCGTATGTGTTTTCTGCATGAAGATCAATACTATGAAATTTCTTAAGAAATGATAAGGAGTATGTTGATGGAATAAAAGAAGCAAGTCAATGGGGGTCACCGGATTATCTACGAAGACTTTTCGCGATGCTACTGTTATCTAATAGTATGTCGAGGCTACAAGATGTCTGGAATCAAATTTGGCAAGTTCTGTCAGACGATGTCAACTACAAGCATCAAAAGAATTTTAACAATCCTGGTAAACACTTTATTATGTTAAATCATACTTTGACTAATAATCTTGGTCAATCTTTTATTCTATTGATTAGTTTTTCAACTATACTCCCTCCGTCCTAGAAGAAGGCACACTTTCGGTAAAATTGATCAAACTTTGACTAACAGTTAACAGATCAAGAGCAAATTCTGCCCGAAAAAAACATCCCAAAGTAATAATCCTACTTTCTATTTTGTTACTGAGGGATTATATTGTATTTACATTAGTGGTTAAAGTTTGATCAAGTTTTCTCAAAGTTTCACTTCTGCTGGGATGGAGGGAGTATTTAGTTAATCATTTTTTATCATTTATCGTTTTAATGTCAATCTATTTTATTATACATAGGTTTGACACTCGGTGAAAAGCAAGTTAAAAATTGTGCATTGGGCCGAGATTGATAAGTTATTGGCGATGAATTGCGGCGGTCTACAAAATTTTAAAGATATGCCTCAACCAAGCAATTCTGTAATTTCGATGCGGAGAATATGCTAATATTAGATGAAATGTCTTATGATGTTGAGGAGATGAAGGTGAGCACTCTAGATTACATAAATCTTTGGCGAAGAACAAAGGATGGTTTATGAAAAGATCATGACGGCTATTGATAGAGGAGATGGTGGAGTTTTCTATTTGTATGGGTATGGTGGCACGGGAAGACTTTTATATGGAAGACATTGTGCTCAGCCTTGCGAAAGTAGGGAGGGATATAGTTCTTCCAGTGGCTTCTAGCGGTATAGCTTCGTTGCTACTTCCGAGGGGTAGGGCTGCTCACTCCCATTTGGCATACCCATACAAGTCGATGAAAGCTCAACGTGCGGCAAGATTAAGCCGAGGTTCGATTTGTGTGGTCTCCTAAAGAAAACGAAGGCGATAATTTGGGATGTGGCTCCGATGGCACACAAGCACTTTAGCGCTTGGCGCGGAGCTTGAGGGACATTATGCTTACTCATGATGGTCGTTGCTCTGATAAGCCCTTTGGTGGATTAGTTGTTGTTTTTGGAGGAGATTTCGAGGCAAATATTGCTGTTGTGCCTAAAGAAAGGCGACATGATATTGTACATGCGCCATCGGTTCATCTAAACTTTGGAATTCGTGTGAGGTCCTAAAATTGACAAAAAATATGAGATTGCAGGTAAATGATCTAATTTAAAACTCTTTACATGTTACATTTCCCTGTTGCATAAACTAAATGTTTCATCTCATTCATTGCATAAATGTAGGTACATTCCTCTTCTTCTTCGGATGTTCTAGAGATCAAAAATTTTCTTTGAATGGATATTACGGGTAGGAGATGGGGATGTCGGTGAAGAAAATGATGGATAAGTTGACATTAAGTTACCCGATGATATTTTGATAAGAGATACAACTGATCCTATTGCAACCATCGTTGAAAACACGTATCCTGACATATTACATAATATGCGCATTGATGGATTTTTTCAGGATAGAGCAATTTTGGCACCAACTAATGAGATAGTAGATACTATCAATGATTATGTGATGTCGATGTTGCCGGTGATGAAGTGTTGTATATGAGTTACGATAGCATCAGCTGAGAAGGAGGACGGAGATATTGCGGCCACGAGGATGTATTTTCCGTTGAATTTCTTAATACAATTAAATGCTCCGATTGCCGAACCATTCCATACGTTTGAAGGTTGGGTGTATAGTGATGCTACTCGAAACATTGATCAAGCTTCGTAATTATGCAACGAAACGAGAATGATCGTTACAAATGCAGGAAAACATATAGTTGAAGCAAGAATACTTTCGGGAAAGAATAAAGGAATGAAGGTGTTTGTGCCCGGAATGATGTTGAGCCGTCGAGATATGACAAAATTCCCTGTTAAATTCCAACGTAGGCAGTTCCCATTAAATGTTTGCTTCGCTATGACTATAAATAAGAGTCAGGGACAATCACTTTCAAATGTTGGGCTTTACCTTCCTCGACCTGTATTCAGTCACGGGCAGTTGTATGTGGCAATCTCGAGAGTTACAAGCAAAAATGGGCTCAAAGTTTTGATTTGTGAAAAGGATGGTGAAACGAGCGAGTTTACTACTAACGTGGTCTATAAAGAAGTTTTTCACAAATTATGAGGTAATCCAAAATTTATGACCTTTAACCGTTCCATTAATTCATTTAGGGACGGTTAGAGTATTACTGATTTTTGAATGTCAATTTATTTTAGGACTAATGCTCTTTGTTATTAGGTACATAGTTTAAGATTGTGATTACGTAGAAGTAATGATAAAGAACCAAAAGCTGGTTGCATGACGAGCCTGAGGATGCCGTTTCCCAAGCTTTTAAAGCAGGTTAAATAACTTTTATATAAATAAATCGAGTTTATACATTGAGGTTATGCTGTAATATTGACATTAATTGTGTTATCTTTTATTTAAATATTTTAGGATTGGATTTGGATTGCGGAAGTTTCTATTCCAAATATTATGGGAATGCTGTGGTACAAGGGAAGCTTAGGGAAGCTGAAATAGATAAGGTTTTGATGAATCTCTACATTGTACTATTGAGGCTCGGGTTTTTTGATGGGAGAGGCTAATAAGTTGTTGTTGACGATCAAAAAATCTTCATTAAAGCCTGATATGTATACATATACAGTTGTCATGAATGGTTTTTGCAAAGTGAGTAGGTCAGATGAGGCCATAGAGTTGCTTGATGAAGCCATTGGGGCTGGATTGGAGCCGAATGTCGTTGCGCTTAATACTCTCTTCAATGGGTTTTTCAAGGAGGGGAGGTCAATGGAGGGCGTTGTTCTATTGAAGAGAATGAAAAGGAGGGGCATTTTACCTGATTATATTTGCTACAACACATTGTTACATGGGTTGTTGAAATGGGGGAGAATTGTTGGGATGTGGAGTCAAAACCATGGATAAAGGATTTGAACCGCGGTCGGAGGAGTTGGTGAGATGGGGCTCAAATTCATCGGAGCAAAAGGGTTTTGCGGTTTTGGCTGTGCGGCTGACCGCATGTGCGGCTGACCGCATGTGTGGCTGGCCGCATGTGTGGGTTGGCTGGGCCGGGCCTTGGGCCTTGCGGGCCGCGCTGGCCACGATTCTGGGCTGATTTGGTTTCCTATCTTGACGAGATCTCCTCTTGTTTGGTGATTCCTTTTGGTAGTAATATTTGGAAGGACTTGTGAAGAAAGAAGATTACTTTCTTGAGTAGGAATCCTTTTATTACTAGGATTTGATTTATTGTTTCCCTATAAATACATGTGATAGCCTAGAGACAAATTGTAACATCGGAAAATATTATAGTGAATATTTTGGCTTGGTAGCGCCCCCGGACGTAGTTGTTGTTGCAACGAACCGGGTTAACAATTCTTGTGTGTTCCTTTGTGTGTGATTTACTTTTCGTGTGTGTTGTTCTTATTATTTTCTTCCTAGCTCGGTCCGTTTTCCGCTGCGTGGGCGTGATTTTCACAACAACTGGTATCAAAGCTCTTGGTTTTGTCGAATCATTGCTTGGGGTGTCTTTTGCTATGGATTTCTTGGGAGCTTTGGAGGATGGGAATAAGGTGGTGTTGATCGAAAAGTTTGATGGGACGGATTTCAATTTTTGGAAGACACGGATCGAGGATGTTTTTGTGGAACAAGGATTTGTATCTACCATTAAAAGAAAAGCCGGCGGACATAGAGGAAGCAAAATTCGAAATCTTGGATCGGAAAGCGTTAGGGCTTGTTAGGCAAACGTTGACCAAGGATGTGGCGAAGAATGTTTTGGAGGCGAAGACTACCATGGAGATGTTACAGATGTTGGCGAGCATGTACGAGGCACCATCGGCGGCGAATAAAGCTCATCTAATGAGGAAGCTGTTGAACGTAAGGATAGTGGAGGGCATGTCGGCAACAAAGCATATAAGTGAATTCAAATCTACTGCGACCCAACCTGCCTTCCGTGGCCGCATTACTCTTGATGATGAGGTACTAGCGTTGATTTTACTTTCTTCTTTGCCGGAAAGTTGGGATACGATCGCGATAGCGATTAACGTTTCAACGGGGAAAAGTGAAGCTGAAGTTTGCGGATGTCGTTGATGTGATTCTTGGCGAAGAAATTCGTAGGAAGAGCAAGGGTGGGACATCGGGGCTAGCACTAAATGTCGGTGAAAAGAGTAAGGGTGGCAAGAAGGTGATTACTTGCTATGATTGTGGGGAGAAGGGGCACTTTAGGAGAAGTTGTCCGAAGCGGTCGAGCGGAGCGAAGGAATTGAATGTTCTTTGAAGAGATGGCGGACGTATTAATCTTGGGTGGGAGCGGTTCAACAGATTCGTGGGTTTTGGATTCGGGCTCGACGTTTCATTCATGCACCGGTGCGAGAAAGAATGGAGCGATACGTTCGGGTGATTTTGGGGTTGTTCGTTTGGGAAACGATCATCTGTCAAGGTCATTGGAAAGGGGGTTGTTCGGGTCAAAGCAACGGATGGGACCGTTTTACGGCTACGTGATGTGCGACATATTCGGATTTGAAGAGGAACTTGATTTCCATAAGGCAACTTGATAAGGAGGGTTGTGTGGTGACCTTCGGTTGTGGGACATGGAAGGTAAACCGCGGAGCTAGCTTGGTGGCTCGTGGCGGCGTGGAAAATATGTTGTATACCACATGCAACATGAGTCGTTGGGGGAAACGAGGGCGCATCCCAATGATGAATGGTGGTGGCCGAGATCGCCATGGTGGGAGAAATTTCACAAAACGGTATGTTGGTAGAAAATTGGGTGATGAAGTCGGCCGACGCGGAGCCAATTTGGCCAACATGGGAGCGGGATCTAGAACGGTGATGCGATGGGTTGCAAAGAACACACAAAGGTTCCAAGCTTGTGATTGTGTGGGGCACGTGGATTCGCGCTGTTCAGGATCGATAGTTAGCAAGCAAGTGAGCGGGGATGTGCAGGGAGGATCATTCGGAATGAAGACTCGGAGCATGGTAGAACCGACGTTATGTTGAAGCGTTGCTCGGCTTCAACTCACTTGGATAACTAGACAAGAGGTCGGGCGCTACCAACGCAATAGCCGGCCCTTTGAAATTTGTTTCAAGAAGAGGTATCATGGATGGTTTGTCTCCAGGTGGGAGATTGTTGGGATGTGGAGTCAAAACCATGGATAAAGGATTTGAACCGCGGTCGGAGGAGTTGGTGAGATGGGGCTCAAATTCATCGGAGCAAAAGGGTTTTGCGGTTTTGGCTGTGCGGCTGACCGCATGTGCGGCTGACCGCATGTGCGGCTGACCGCATGTGTGGCTGGCCGCATGTGTGGGTTGGCTGGGCCGGGCCTTGGGCCTTGCGGGCCGCGCTGGCCACGATTCTGGGCTGATTTGGTTTCCTATCTTGACGAGATCTCCTCTTGTTTGGTGATTCCTTTTGGTAGTAATATTTGGAAGGACTTGTGAAGAAAGAAGATTACTTTCTTGAGTAGGAATCATTTTATTACTAGGATTTGATTTATTGTTTCCCTATAAATACATGTGATAGCCTAGAGACAAATTGTAACATCGGAAAATATTATAGTGAATATTTTGGCTTGGTAGCGCCCCCGGACGTAGTTGTTGTTGCAACGAACCGGGTTAACAATTCTTGTGTGTTCCTTTGTGTGTGATTTACTTTTCGTGTGTGTTGTTCTTATTATTTTCTTCCTAGCTTGGTCCGTTTTCCGCTGCGTGGGCGTGATTTTCACAACAAGAATTTGGTCAGCATTTGGAGTTTATGAGGAGATGGTAAATGTTGGTTGTGGAGTTGATGAGAGGTTGATGAATTCATTGCTTAGAGGTCTATGCAGGAAGTCTAGGATGGAGAAGGGGATGCTGAAATATGCCTATAATGTGTTTGATAAAATGTCTGAAGAAGCTTGTGAGGTCTACCCTTGTGCACATGAGCTTACTATTGAGGATTTTTGCATAGGGAATGAGGTAACAAGGCTTTTCATAACTTGTGCGAGATGGCTAGGCGCGGGTGTTCTTTGAGGTTGTTTACGTTCGTGAATGTCATCCGTGTGCTTTGTCTTGAGGCAAAAGCTGAGGCTGCATTGTCAGTTTTGGTCTTAATGTGTACAGAAGGTGGAGTACCAAGCAGGATGACGTTCAACGTTTTGATTAGTGCTTTGAATCAGCAAAGAATGGTGTTGAGTGCTGCTTATGTTTTTAGTGTAGCTTTTCCAGAAAATGGCTGAGGAGCATTTCAATTAGAATGAAGCAGAGGTTATGCCTGAGAACTCACACCCTCCAGAAATATAATTTCAAGGGTCTGATAATGATTTAGATGGCAGCGGTTGCGTCAATGATGACGTAGCCACATACACCACTGCAGTTGGTTGTAATAAGATATAGATGACATTTATCATTCAATTCCCAAACTTCCTTCATATATGGTTTGATTTTAAATAATTGAATGAATGAGAAACTCATAAAATTACTTGATTATTTTAATAGATGTTTCCAGTTGGTTGTTGAAGAGGTCCAAACTTTCATTCTGTACTATAGTTTTAAGACTCTCTCTCTCTCTGAAAAAGCTTTGCGTCAGTTTTTCTTAATTGATTAGCTTTATTATTCCCGTCGAATTTCGACGGGCTATGAACTAGTGAATATAATAAAATTTGAAAAGAAAACAGAGTCCCGCAAAAATGGAAATAATAAACACGAAAACCCTCAAATGGAAAACACATCATACTCTCAGAGTCGTCACAACCACAACAAAATTAAACCATTTTACACAAACAAAATCACACAAATATAGAAAAGAAATGCACATATATAATACAGGGAACCATAAATAAATTATGTGCTCTTTTAAATAATCCGTCTACATACCTTGCAAGCAGTCAAAATCCTCAGCTTCTTTTCTTACAACATCCAGAACAGAATCAATAAGTTCAGCACCCTCAGTATAATGACCTTTAGCCCAATTATTCCCAGCCCACGATTGACCAACCACAAAATTATCTGGTCTAAAAATCTGAAGAAGAAGTCAAAAAGTGAATAGACTGTCGGCTTCTCCGAACTCAACGTGCACCGGATAAGCAGTGTTGAGTGAACAAGAGATGGAGAAGAGCGACTATGGCATGGACCGCTGAGGCGGCTTGTTTAGAACGATAGAAAAAGATAGGGTTACAAAAAAGAAAGAAAATACATGGGCTAGGGTTTTTACAGTCAATTTACCGACGGATATTTATGTCGGTATTAACGACGAAAAATTTCCATCGGTAATAAAGACGGAATATAAAGCGTTACTGATGGATTTTCTTTAAAAAATAAATTTTAATATTCGCATTTGACAATTTTAAATTTTCGTCGGTAAGTGTTATCAGTCGGTCGATAATAACCCATTTTCTAGTAGTGTGAGAGGCTGCAAGGTTTAAAATATCTTGCCTTTTTACCTATTGCATTTCACAATCTTGAAAATTACTATAGTACGTTTCATTAATTAATTGTAACAAACATAATAGTATGTTACATATATTTGTGGCTTGCCTCATTTACTTTCAAATCACCATCCATGTAACGACCCTGAATTTCCACAACAATAATAATACTTAATTGATAATAAAATAACCTCCAACGGCTACTAAAAATCATAATTTAAACACTAACCACAATTTGAAATAACTTAAATGCGGATAATGGTAACCATTTCAACGGCTAGTACAATCCACTAGCTAAACAAAATCTTTAAAGTCTTACAACTCTCAAATAACTGCAATAACTAACTAAAGAGACTAAAATGAAATAAACTAAACCGATCCTTGAACTCCTTATGAAGTGCTCCCGAACCATTTCACATTCTTCCTATATGAAATCTGGAAGAAAAGAAGATGAAAGGGTGAGCGAACAATGCCCAGTAAGTTCATATACAACCCCTCCGGTTACTAAGGAGGAGTTGACCTGAAGGAATATCAAACGATACAAATTTCAAATAACAATCGAAGACATAACAAAGTACAAATTCGAAATCATTTTTTAACAAATTCTCAAATCACATGTCTTTCAAAATCTCAATGATTTCACAAACTGAGTTAACAAATATTTTGGAGTTCCAAATGATGACGAAATCGATTCAAATTGACTCGAATGGTTTACTTATTTAAAACTGTCCCATACCAGCTTTAACTAACTAAACCACTCACAGATTATTAGGAATTTCAAAGGACTGATAAGCTGAACAAAGCTAACTCGAGTAATCTAATTATCTACAACTGTCCCATATCAGCCGTAGATAATCAAATCACTCACAGACATCATGATCACATAAGTGGTTCACTGACCTTATCAAACCAAAATCCCATAAAGGGAACAAAAGCCCACAAGGAGCACAAAGGTTGACTCCGCAGAGTCCTAAACAGTGTATCCGGAACACCCCACCACTACTACATTAAGCGGTGAACTAAGTTTGCCCGAAGGCCAAAATATCAAATATACCCCGCCGAAGCAGGTTGTCTAACTTAGTGATCATTAATGGAACAAAATCATATCATATCAAAATTCATTTTTATACAGAATACGAACTTTCACAATAACAATAAAATTCTGTATTTACGAAACCAAAAGAACGATTTAGCAAAAGATTAGCAAATAACGGTAAACGAGGGAGTCAAAACAAATACTGACGCGAAGTCAGCTTTTACGTATCAAAGGAACGTACATCGCCAAGAAATATGCGGAAACCTAAACAATGAAACGGAGCGGAAATCAATTAACTTAAAGATGTATAATCCCTTACCTCGATTGTTTGTACTCGAACAATTGCTAACTCCAATCGGATCTACACAAATAAATAATATCTGTTAAGTACGGATTAACTACTTAATACTCCGTCCCAACTTAACTTAATTTTACTTCACTAACTTATGATTTAATTCTATTATTTAACTCCGTCTCAAGTTGCTTTCCACTTCTAGAGTTTTCCAAAATACCCTTCACATAAATACCAAAACACCCCTAGGATTTACCCAAACTATTCTTAGGTTTCTAACATTTTTATTTCCTTTACTTTAATCAAAAACACATTTACACACACTAATTACACCTTTTACAGCACACACACATAACCTTAATATTGCACACACTCACACGGTACACAATACACACACACGCACACACACACACACTATTTCACACACACACACAAAGATACATAACACTATTTTTTAATAAATAATTTAGATACTCCGTTCCAACCTAATACTTTAGATTCAACCAAGATAAATCAATTCTATTATGTTACGAACCCTAATTTCTCACTCTCATAAATACATGCAATACCTTAGGTTAACACCCTTGATTACATACTCAAACCTAATCAACATAAGATTTTTAATCAATAATTCGATCAATATAATGTCCTTAAATTAATTCTTAATTAATCAACATTATTCATAATAAAAACCCCAATCTAATCTCAAGAGTTTCTAGGATTTAAATTTAATAACAATAATTATTGGACGGAACGAAACCTTACCTCAATTTGATATAACAAATGCCCAAGATTTTCTTCTTCAAAAAGATTGCTGCCTCACTTTCTTTCTTCACGGCAAGACAATGAGCCGCCTCCCTCTCTCTCTCTTTCTTTCTTTCTCTATTTCTTTCTTTGTAAAAATAAACTAACCCTAGGTATTAAAAGAATATACTGTTGGTGATTTTAGTGTCATCAACTTGTTTTATTGTAATGGTGATTTACTAAGAGATTAATGTGATTCGTATTAGACTCGGATACGAGTAAGGGAAAGTGTGGAGTACACACTCGTTTGAGCTAAAACGAAGTCAACCTCGATAAAGAAGTAAAAGTTAAAGGGTAGCACTTTTTGCTGATGTGCTCGACCGAGCAGAGTCCTTGACTCGGCCGAGTAGAGCATGGCAGATTGTCCAATCTTTGTAGAGATTGAGAATCTTAAAACTATTGTTGAGTTCGAGTCGAGACTACAATGAAAAAATATCGAGTCGAGTTTCCACGGGTCGAGTCGAGTTGCTATGAGAACTGCCGAGTTTGACTCAGGTATTTGGAATTGAGCTCGGCGGGTTTCTGGGTTCGAATCGAAAATGCCATGTAGAGTTATGTGAGACCGAGTAGAATATGGTAAACCCGATTCGAGTCAGTTTACCGAGTGAATAACAATGAAAATATATCAGTTGTAATAAGAAGTAGAAAGGGCATAAATAGAGGAAGAACAACGATGCATGTCAGTACATTAGGAAGCCGTACGATCACTGTATGAGTGCAACACTGCAACATGAAAACATCTTGCCAACTGAGCATAAGGATTAAGGAAGATAGAATATATACAATGACCCATTCCTATGAATCAAGAATTCATTATGCAGAATGTATAAAGCTCAAAGCTTTATAATGTAAACAGAGTTACAAAACCAAAAAATTTCACCTACTGATCCACATCAAATTCAATTCATACAATTCAAAAGCAATTGATTTAGTACTGATTGAATAATAACATAGTTACAGAGTAACCAAACCAAAATCTGTAACAAAACCAAAGTCTTTCTCCTGCTGCTCCTTCTTTGCTTGTTTAAACTACAATTGCATCATGTCTGCACCTACACATAAAACAAACATAAAAAAATTAGGCTATAATCATTTAGGTTGCAGAACATTCATTCATAAACAATATTTCAATAACAAAAATGAAACAAACTTAAATTATACTCCCTTCGTCCCGGCGAAAGAGCCACAAAATTTGTCCGACACGCAAAATAAGAAATGTGATGTAGGAAAGAGAAAAAGTTTAAATGTTGTGAGTATGAAAAATTAAATAGGAGAGAGAATGAGTGGGAGGTGATGTAAGAAAGAGAATGTTGTGAGTGTAAAAGTAAAGTAGGAGAGAGAATGAGTGGAGAGAATAGTGATTTAAGGTTTCCTTTTTGGGAAAGTGGCTTTTTAAATGGGACGCCCAAAAAGGAAATAAATGGCTCTTTCATTTGGGACGGAGGAGTATTTAAAGAATTACACTGGAATCGAAGCATGCAAATAAGTGGTTTCAAGAAAAAATAAATTATTCTCTCAAACCCTATATCAAAATCATATGGTAGATGCTAGATGCTCTCTTGTCCTTGTAAGTTATACTATAAGTCAACTTATTTCATATTATCCCACATGTTGACCAAATTAAAGACGACATTTTTGCTAAAAAACTTGATGGGTAGTATGGAGCAGTGTTGGACCAAACTGGGAATTGCCATTAGGAAGGAGGGACTCAAAAACTGCAAGTATCATCGGTTCAAACAGCAACATTCCAGCACCAAACTCCACCATCAAAAGCCTCCTGGCATCCTTCAAGCGCCAAGTCCTTAACGAAGTTGACCTTGTTGCGCTCTCATGTGAGTTTAATACTAAAAGAAGTATCTTTTTTCATGTTCATCTACTGGATTCTAATTCATTGCATTAAAAGACACACACATTGCCTAATTTTCATATCCCACAACTAAATAAATTAAGAATGAACAGATATATCCATTTCCAATGTTTCTAAACTAACACAACAAAATTCACAAAAAAAAAAAAAAAACAATTAGAAAAACACAGAATTTCATTTTTAAGAAAACAAAAGGGGAAAAACTTGTTATGCAATAATGATACAATAAATAAACAACCGTATGCAAATCTTTAAACAAAAGAAAACCCATAATCAAGAAAGTGATAAATAATCACCTCTTCTATTGGAACAGAAGGAGTATGTAAAATACTTTCTTAAAATGGATATGTTACTTTTCAATTGGGACAACCCAAAAAGGAATAATCACCACTTCTATTGGAAAAGAAGGAGTATCATCTAATCATTGATTATTAAGGTGTGTGAAGATCAGGTAGCTAGCATGAAGAACAAATTTTCACCATTCATTGCCCAAAATGAAAAAATATCAGATTGCTTAATTACTTACATGGAATGCTGCTTATTAGTAGAGAAAACAATTTCAGGTTGCTTCATAATTCACATATAATGCTGTTTGCTAATAGAGAAAAAAAGTTATATTCAAGTACAAAGGGTCCTTCCTTTGGTTGGAACTGATAAATATTGTCATTTCACAGCAAGCTAATTTGTGAATGCTATAGACACTAATATAGAATCTTGTTCTCTTATCTGAAGTATACTTCTCGTAGGTACAATCGACTATAATGAAATTATTGCCCTTTCATACTCTGTCAGTCCAAATGTTCACAGTTCAGCCACATTTTATGATTCTTGATTGCACACAGAAGTATCATAGACAAAAGCCATTATGATAATTGTACTATAGTACATCCGCTTTCACATTCAGTTTTTAGTCACATACATATGTCTAGACTCGTGTTCATATTCACAACATCTATTTTGATTGTCAATGGTAAGAAACTCTGTCAGTTCAAATGTTCATATATACATAAATACCGATAATAACCACACTTTGCCATCACAACTGCATAATTAAAACATGGCAGCTTATAAGGAGATTTAGTTCAATAGAAAAAAGAAACTCATTTAGGGACAAATGGAGAAAGATTTAGCAGAGGAAATAAGAAGGCAACTATATACACATAAAACATACAGGTACCCCACCCCCTCACTAAACCATTAATAGTTCCCTTATGCATAACTACAAACCAAATGAAATAAGGAAGGGGAAGGGAATACCTCAACAAAATCACTGATTGGGCGGAGGCGGTAGTCTCTCCATCATCAAACGCATCATCCGCATTTGCTCCTCCTGAATGGCGAGCTTGCCCAAGTTCGTTGTCCATCTTCCCTTCCAATCTTTCTCTCCACATCTGGTTAGTCTCAATCTCTTGCCTCCACTCTATTACGCAAATGCCCAAACTCTATCCTCAATCCTCTAACGTTCTCTTCAATACATTCTACTTGCCCCGCCAAGTAATATCTTTGCCTCTGTAGCATCCATGTCGTGCATTTCCCTCTCACCTTCATCATCAACTCCATGGCCTATTTGTGGTCCTAACCTCGCTCGATTGAAGGCTGGTGAGTGTGGACTTATCAATCTTCGTCCCAGGCTTGATTACGGATATCCCTCGCATATTAAGCCACCGCCATCTCTGCCAACTCCGTGATAAGAATAGGAAAGTTGTAGTTCGACCTTCCAATGTTGTTGGCCAATCGATGATCTCATGTCTCATAATCAATCCGGTGTTTATTACGCTTCTCGAAACCACAACATGCATCGGTCTTTGCCCTTCTCCGGCTAACATCCCCATAGTGTGATGAGGGCATAATCCGCTCACAAATAAATCGGTGTAAAATGGCTAACTATTCACTAAGATACCTCGTCTTCATTATGTTTCCCTTGTTGTACCATGTAGGGTCAATGTTCACCCCAAGTGTGAGCGAGAATGCTGGGAGTTGAGCCAATATTCCCTCCTTTGTCTTCATCTCCCTTATCAAATTCTGATACGCACAATTCGCCTCCGACAAATTAGGCGGCATCTGTAATACCTATTGATCACCGTGCTTGTATACGGGACCTCAAACCCACGCACATAAGAATTGGGCGTATCACCTCTAGCACACACATTGGCATAAAACTCCTGAACAATTCTACTCAAACCCCAAGTGCCCGGGTTCGACGCAAGCATCTTCCATTTATAAAAAGAAAAAATATCCTTTAAATTACAACTTTCCCAATCGAATTCCCGTTCTATGTTGAATGCATTACCCATATGAGCATTAAAAACTTTTTCCGCTTTGTCGGAAACAAACCTATGTTGATCAAATTGAGGTTCTTCAACAACCGGGGGATTGGGAACATTTTTATCTCTACCACGTTTACCCATTAGACTAACCAAAAATAGCTTAGAAAAAGAAAAAAAATACCGGAACAGAGTCGCCGGATTGTGACCGGAATTTCCGTCGAATATCGCCGGAATTGGAGGATGAGCTGGAAAAGCAACCCTTGGACGTCACTACGTTCCCCACTACCTCTTCCTTCGAAAATCTCTCCAAAAAGAAAGCTTTCCACCCAAAAATTATAACCTTTCAAAGCTTCGAATTTCTCCACCAATGCCGGAATTAATGGAGGATAAGTGTTGAAATTGGGGTTTGGAAGAAGTTTAGGGAGTGGGTATATGGATTTGGTGGTAGGGGGTGATGATTTCAAAGTTAATTTGAGGATTTATAGAGAAAGGGATGAAGGGAACCGTGGTTTTGGTAGAGAAAAGTTGGAAATCGCTTTGGTTCGTAATTTAGGGCTCGTAATTTAGACTCCAAACATTGAAATAACCTATCTGCGAGTATTGGGAGCGGACGCTCCCATTACTTGGGAGCGGACGCTCCCCAATTCCAGAAATTTTGCATGGAATTGTCAAGATTGGGAAGCGGGAGCTCCCATCAATTTGGAGCATGCGCTCCGTATGTCCAGCTGTGAGGCTGTTGAGCAAATTTGGGAGCAATTGCTCTCCTAATTTTGGAGCCGGTGCTCCCGAGTTTCCGAGAGGGTTTTTTTTTTTATATAGTATATTCACTATGTAACCACCTCCGTTCCAAGATAACGTTTTTAGTGCTCAATTTGGTTATTACATTGCATGATTGTTCAATTACAATAAAAAAATACTAAATTAAAACATCTAGGATAGAATGTAACTTACATTTTTGTATTAAACCTCAAAGAAACAGATAAATGAGAAAATAAAGCGTATCACATTACGTGCTCCATCACACCTCAAAGAAGCATTGAATGAGAAAATAAATGTATCACATTAACTTAAGTCGAAATCGAAATATGAAGATCGTAAGAGGAAAGTTAACTAAATATAATATCAAAGTTTATTACGAGGAACCACATGCAATGTCGTATAAATCAACCATAAGTATTTAATGTGTTTATTTATCCTGCAATATTAAACATCAAAAACGAAGCAAGCTTATAAATATAATCGGTAGTTTTAAATACGGCGACATCTATAAGTTAGCACATCAAGATTGTTCAAACTTGAATAGGATTCCCAATCCAATAACCACAACAACAACGAGATCATTATTCCTAAAATAAATTAGTTTTCAAAAATTGTAATACTATAAGCTGTACCTAAATGAATTAATGAAACGGTTGAATGTCGAAATTTTTGATTACCTCATAATTTGTGAAAAACTTCTTTATAAACCACGTTAGTAGTAAACTCGCTCGTTTCACCATCCTTTGCACAAATCAAAACTTTAAGCCCATTTTTGCTTGTAACCCTCGAGATTGCCACATACAAGCGCCCGTGGCGAATACGGGTCGAGGAAGGTAAAGCCCAACATTTGAAAGTGAGTCACGACTCTTATTTATAGTCATAGCGAAGCAAACATTTAATGGGAGCTGCCTACGTTGGAATTTAACGGGAATTTTGTCATATCGACGGGCTCAACATCATTACAGGCACAAACACCTTCATTCCTTTATTCTTTCTGAAAGCATTCTAGCTTCAACTATATGTTTTCCCAGTTTGTAACGATCATTCTCGTTCCGTTGCATAATTCTGAAGCTTGATCAATGTTTCGAGTAGCATCACTATACACCCAACCTTCAAACGTATGGAATGGTTCGGCAATCCGGAGCATTTAATCGTATTAAGAAATTCAACGAAAAAACATCCTCGTGGCCGGCAATATCTCCGTCCTCCTTGCGTGCTATCGAACTCATATACAACACCTCATCACCGGGCAACATCGACATCACATAATCATTGATAGTATCTACTATCTCATTAGTTGGTGCCAAAATTGCTCTATCTGAAAAAATCCATCAATGCGCATATTGTGTAATATGTTAGGATACGTGTTTTCAACGATGGTTGCAATAGGATCGGTTGTATTTCTTATCAAAATATCATCAGGTAACTTAATGTCAACTTCCCCATCATTTTCTTCACCGCAATCCCCATCTCCTACACGTAATATCCATTCAGCAAAATTTTTGATCTCTAGAACATCCGAAGAAGAAGAGGAACTTACCTACATTTATGCAATGAATGAGAAAAAATATTTAGTTTACGCAACGGGAAATGTAACATGTAAAGAGTTTTAAATTAGATAATTTACTGCAATCTCATATTTTTTGTCAATTTTAGGACCTCACATGAATTCCAAAGTTTAGATGAGCTGATAGCGGCATGTACAATATCATGTCGGCTTCCTTTAGGCACAACGAGGCAATATTTGCACGAAATCACCTCCAAAAACAACAACTAATCCACCAAAGGGCTTATCGAGCAACGACCATAATGATTACGCATAATGTCCCTCAAGCTCCGGTCAAGCGCCTCAAAGCGGTGCTTGTGGGCCATCGGAGCCTCATCCCAAATTATCGGCTTCGTTTTCTTTAGGAGACCACACAAATCGAACTGGCTTAATCTTGCTACGGGTTGAGCTTTCATCGACTTGTATTGGTATGTCAAATCTGGAATGAGCAGTCCTACCCCCCGGAAGTAGCCACGAAGCTATCCCGCTAGAAGCCACCGGAAGAACTATATCCCTCCTACTTCGCAATCTTTGAGCACAATGTCTTCCATATGAAAGTCTTACCCGTGCCACCATACCCATACAAAAAGAAAACTCCACCATCACCTCTATCAATAGCCGTCATGATCTTATCATAAACCATCCTTTGTTCTTCAGTCAAAGATTTATGTAATCTAGAGTGCTCAGCCTTCATCTCATCGACATCATAAGACATTTCATCCAATATTAGCATATTCTCGCATCAGAAATTACAGAAATTGCTTGGTTGAGGCATATCTTTAAAATATTGTAGACCGCGCAATTCGCCAATAACTTATCAATCTCAGACAATGCACAATTTTTAACTTGCTCTTCACTGAGTGTCAAACCTATGTATAATGAAATAGATTAAAATTAAAACAAAAAATGATTAAAAAAATGATTAATTAAATACTCCCTCCATCCCAACAGAAATAAAAATTTGAGAAAAATTGATAAAACTTTAACAACTAATGTAAATACAATATAATACCTCAATAACAAAATAGAAAGTAGAATTCTTACTTTGCGAGGTTTTTCATGATGAATTTGCTCTTGATACATTAACCGTTAGTCAAAGTTTGATAAAGTTTAACAAAAGTTTGCTTTCTTCTAGTACGGAGGGAGTATAATTGAAAAATTATACAACAGAATAAAAGATTGACCAAGATTATAATTCAAAGTATGATTTAACATAATAAAGTATTTACCGAGGATTGTTAAAATTCTTTTGATGCTTGTAGTTGACATCGTCTGACAGAACTTGCCAAGTTTGATTCCAGACATCTTGTGGCCTCGACATACTATTAGATAAAAGAAGCATCGCGAAAAGTCTTCGTAGATAATCCGGTGACCCCCATTGGCTTGCTTCTTTTATTCCATCAACATACTCCTTATCATCATCTAACAATCCTAGTGCATAACACGCTTTTTTGTAATCACCGTGCACTATATTATTTACAGTTCTCAAATCATCGTAACACGTAGCACCAGCAATGTGATTTAACATCAGCCTTAAATAGTAGATATCACCTGAATTAATGGGGACATGATAAATTCGTCCAATTGATGTGCCTCTCTTTCTAGGACGCCATTCTCGCTTTGGCTTATCCCAAACATAATGCTGCGGAAATTCGTGATACTTGTACTGTCGAGCCTCTGGATTATCACGATTGATCTTCATCCACTGTAAAAATTGCGATTGGGCAACAGTAGGCTTACCCACAACATCCGTAAGATAATCGCCATCTCTGAATGGAATGGTTTGGTCTCCCTCTAAATGGAAAGATAAGCGCTCTACCGCGGGGGTCCTGTAATGGATATCAAATGCAAATATTCTCCACATCGCTTCACATGCAGAGACATATCGACAATCGATATACCTTTTAATTTCATCATTCACTTCAAAACCTACCCCTATTCTGTCACTTCCTTTGCTGATATACTTGAATAAGTATTTTATTGATTTGCTTTGATTACAGTATTCCACGTTGATGTGAGCCCGGTACTTCAATAACAGATGTGGATTATAAGGCACAATATACCTATTATCAAGGAAAACTCCGTTTTTTTCTACATTTGCCCCATTGTCTCTCCTCCGGTAAACATAATATCCATTCTCGTCAACGAAGTGCCTTCATTAAAGCTTTTGGGGAAGTGCTTCGTGCATCTTTTGTTATCCATGCAAGGGGATTTTAGGTTAGCAACACCACAAGGACCATGCACCATATATTCTTTCACGGCCTCGTACAATTCCGGATCGGTTTCTTTATCGGGTATCTCGGCACTTATACACTTGTCGACATCCTCGGCGATTAATGCTTGGTCTTGACTTTTGAGAAAAAGAAGAATATGAGCATGGGAAAGACCTCGTTTTTGAAACTCCACTGTGTAAACAACTGTATAAAATAAATAATTATAATAATTAAAATTTTTGTAACAAAAAATAAAATATGTGGTTTAGTTATTATATATAGCATCAGTCCTACTATAAAACAATTATATTAACAAACGATGTTCAACTACAACACATATATATTTTGAAAGAATTACTTACGCGCATTAGGTGACCAAAAATTTTCTTTTCCTTCAAATCCTTTACCAATTCATCAAGCTTCATCTTGAAAACCCTACATAGAATATCGGCCCTATCTTCCGGTCTTCGCCCCTCCTTACGAACAAATCTTGTAATTTCGGCCACTTTGGATTGCGGGTAAACGTGATAAAGAGTGATGGATATCATGTCCACTGCAAATAGCTAACGCGTCTTGGAAATTCGAGTCATCCACCGCGGCCACCGGTGTATGATGACGGCAACACAACTCGTCGACCCGCGAGACGATGGATCGATATCTCCTCTTGAAACTGCATCTGTAAGTTTCCTATACGTTTCGACCCTAAGAGCGGGTTGATTATGCTGAATCCACTGAAGCCTCTGTGTGTCCATCATTATATACGCATCAACCATAAACTGCTGCAGTAGTCTTCCACTTCTCATAAGTTAGTGTCATTCTGCAGACCTCTGCTGTAGTCGGAATGATAAGAACTCTTTCAAAGAAAGATTGGGTCGCTTTGACATTGGAGGCATATTTCGAGGAATATCTGTATAGAACCCATCTTCCCCAAAAACAAACAGCAGCGGGTACTGAAGAGGAAGATAACATGGATTGAACTCGTGTATTTGTTTAAAGTCACCACACCGCTTTTCAACTATAATGTCTCTCACATCAGGTGTATCTTGAATATCACCCTCGATAAGAGCTGCCACTTCAGATGTTGTTGGCAAATTATACGTTCTTCCATCCTTAGATCGCTTTCCTATCAGTCGAAGCTTTACCTCACTCGAAACTCTCAAAGAAATACGCTATGCACATTACGTAAATCTTAGCATACGGGTTGTTTTCATCAATCATTTTTCTTAAGTCCGATACAATCGAGTAGTCAAATTCCGAACTCCTCTCATTTCTTGTAAAATAAATTTCAAAGCAAGCAATATATAATTAGTCAATATAACAACACAAAATATATATATAAAGCACGAATATAAAAGGCTATCCAGAAAATAAATCATATGGATGCTTTAAAAATATTAGCATTACTATATAAGAATGAAGCAAAATCTTCAACCAAACATTGTTTGAAGTTAGAATTTGGATACATCTGCATTTGCAGATTACATGGACTGAACCATCACAATGTCAAATTTTCTTTTCATGCATAATTACTTTTATGAGTCAAGTGCCAACGATTATGAATATAGTACATTTAAATGGTATTATTCTTGATATCAAAAGAGTTCAAATATAGTAATTTACTTGAAGAATGTATCGATGGCATACTCATAATTGTATTGTCAACTAACTGTGAATAGTTGTAATAATTAAATAACAATAGAATATAAATTCATGAGAATAAAAAACAGAGTTCATATTTATTGAGGGCATAATTTACCATTATATAAGAAGAACAAAAAATAAACAGGTAAATCTTTAACTTCATGCTATATAAACAGACAATGTGTCTAAAATTTATGGTTGAAGGGAAAAGGAATGAAAAATTCATAGCCAGAAAATATAACAACAATTTAAGATTAGAAACAGAGTACTTCGTTTTGAAATATATAGACAAATCACGGATGATAAAGTACATTATGAAGAAACATACCCGATGCTTTTATTACATTATTAACTTCGTTTTCAGTGTCATAAATATAGAGTTGGGAGAATTGTGGAGGAGCTCCTTCATTGGGCAATAATGATCCGATTAGATGAACATTCTGACCTCCCAACTTAAATGTGTAAGGGCCTCTTCCTTGATTTACGGTCTTATCAATTGTCCCACCCATTGATGTAAATGCGTACATCATGTTATAAGCACGTATGTTATCCATAAAATTTTTGCTTTTTTCGTGCGTTTTATCTAGAAGATCACGCAACAACTCAGGCGGATGTTGCAAGAGTGGAAGTTGTACTTGCCCATGCATGAAACATAATGAGAATTTTGGATTTGTCGTTTGCTTGTTCTTTGGGGTCCTCTCTTCGTACCAAAATAAAGCATGGCAATGTTCGCATTCATATTTTGGATCTCCAATATCCCAATAACCTTGATATGTAAAATAATCTAAAATGTAAATGACCTTTATCTAAAGAAATAAGTATTAAATGTATTGTGTTTTATTATTTAGGTAAAATACTATTATGTGAAATCTTAACATCAACTAAAAATCGAAACCATACCTGTGCTTGGTTGTGCAATCTCCTTAATTTTTTTTTTTCCTATTACATCGTGATGTTCGGAAATTATATTCATCGTTTGTTGCAAAATCATTTTGGGATTCTACCATTCCTGAATACATAACAAAATTCAGATATATGTTTTTCTATGATATGAATTATAAAATAATAAATCAGAAACATCAAGTAAAAATTATATAAATAGTGAAAATAAGTGATTTATGTTTGATTTCAAGTACCTGTATCCAAGCGATTAGGTATGTTATTGCTCTCATTTACTTGATGTTGAATATTTGCATTTAAATCTTCAAAATTTCAAGTACCTGTATCCAAGCGATTAGGTATGTACCTACTCGGCCGAGTCAAGGACTCTGCAAAGTAAGAATCCTGGTAAATACTTTATTATGTTAAATCATACTTTGAATTATAATCTTGGTCAATCTTTTATTCTGTTGTATAATTTTTCAATTATACTCCCTCCGTACTAGAAGAAAGCAAACTTTTGTTAAACTTTATCAAACTTTGACTAACGGTTAACAGATCAAGAGCAAATTCATCATGAAAAAACCTCGCAAAGTAAGAATTCTACTTTCTATTTTGTTATTGAGGTATTATATTGTATTTACATTAGTTGTTAAAGTTTTATCAATTTTTCTCAAATTTTTATTTCTGTTGGGATGGAGGGAGTATTTAATTAATCATTTTTTTAATCATTTTTTGTTTTAATTTTAATCTATTTCATTATACATAGGTTTGACACTCAGTGAAGAGCAAGTTAAAAATTGTGCATTGGCTGAGATTGATAAGTTATTGGCAGCGAATTGCAGCGGTCTACAATATTTTAAAGATATGCCTCAACCAAGCAATTCTGTAATTTCTGATGCGGAGAATATGCTAATATTGGATGAAATGTCTTATGATGTCGATGAGATGAAGGCTGAGCACTCTAGATTACATAAATCTTTGACTGAAGAACAAAGGATGGTTTATGATAAGATCATGACGGCTATTGATAGAGGTGATGGTGGAGTTTTCTTTTTGTATGGGTATGGTGGCACGGGTAAGACTTTCATATGGAAGACATTGTGCTCAGCATTGCGAAGTAGGAGGGATATAGTTCTTCCGGTGGCTTCTAGCGGGATAGCTTCGTTGCTAGTTCATAGCCCGTCGAAATTCGACGGGAATAAAAAAGCTAATCAATTTATTTAGGGACGGTTAGAGTATTACAGTTTTTGAATGTCAATTTATTTTAGGACTAATGCTCTTTGTTATTAGGTACATAGTTTAAGATTGTGATTCTGTAGAAGTAATGATAAAGAACCAAAACTGGTTGCATGACGAGCCTGAGGATGCCGTTTCCCAAGCTTTTAAAGCAGGTTAAATAACTTTTATATAAATAAATCGAGTTTATACATTGAGGTTATGCTGTAATATTGACATTAATTGTGTTATCTTTTATTTAAATATTTTAGGATTGGATTTGGATAGCGGAAGTTTCTATTCCAAATATTATGGGAATGCTGTGGTACAAGGGAAGCTTATAGGGAAGCTGAAATAGATAAGGTTTTGATGAATCTCTACATTGTACTATTGAGGCTCGGGTTTTTTGATGGGAGAGGCTAATAAGTTGTTGTTGACGATCAAAAAATCTTCATTAAAGCCTGATATGTATACATATACAGTTGTCATGAATGGTTTTTGCAAAGTGAGTAGGTCAGATGAGGCCATAGAGTTGCTTGATGAAGCCATTGGGGCTGGATTGGAGCCGAATGTCGTTGCGCTTAATACTCTCTTCAATGGGTTTTTCAAGGAGGGGAGGTCAATGGAGGGCGTTGTTCTATTGAAGAGAATGAAAAGGAGGGGCATTTTACCTGATTATATTTGCTACAACACATTGTTACATGGGTTGTTGAAATGGGGGAGAATTGTTGGGATGTGGAGTCAAAACCATGGATAAAGGATTTGAACCGCGGTCGGAGGAGTTGGTGAGATGGGGCTCAAATTCATCGGAGCAAAAGGGTTTTGCGGTTTTGGCTGTGCGGCTGACCGCATGTGCGGCCGACCGCATGTGTGGCTGACCGCATGTGTGGGTTGGCTGGGCCGGGCCTTGGGCCTTGCGGGCCGCGCTGGCCACGATTCTGGGCTGATTTGGTTTCCTATCTTGACGAGATCTCCTCTTGTTTGGTGATTCCTTTTGGTAGTAATATTTGGAAGGACTTGTGAAGAAAGAAGATTACTTTCTTGAGTAGGAATCCTTTTATTACTAGGATTTGATTTATTGTTTCCCTATAAATACATGTGATAGCCTAGAGACAAATTGTAACATCGGAAAATATTATAGTGAATATTTTGGCTTGGTAGCGCCCCCGGACGTAGTTGTTGTTGCAACGAACCGGGTTAACAATTCTTGTGTGTTCCTTTGTGTGTGATTTACTTTTCGTGTGTGTTGTTCTTATTATTTTCTTCCTAGCTCGGTCCGTTTTCCGCTGCGTGGGCGTGATTTTCACAACAACTGGTATCAAAGCTCTTGGTTTTGTCGAATCATTGCTTGGGGTGTCTTTTGCTATGGATTTCTTGGGAGCTTTGGAGGATGGGAATAAGGTGGTGTTGATCGAAAAGTTTGATGGGACGGATTTCAATTTTTGGAAGACACAGATCGAGGATGTTTTGTGGAACAAGGATTTGTATCTACCATTAAAAGAAAAGCCGGCGGACATAGAGGAAGCAAAATTCGAAATCTTGGATCGGAAAGCGTTAGGGCTTGTTAGGCAAACGTTGACCAAGGATGTGGCGAAGAATGTTTTGGAGGCGAAGACTACCATGGAGATGTTACAGATGTTGGCGAGCATGTACGAGGCACCATCGGCGGCGAATAAAGCTCATCTAATGAGGAAGCTGTTGAACGTAAGGATGGTGGAGGGCATGTCGGCAACAAAGCATATAAGTGAATTCAAATCTACTGCGACCCAACTGTCTTCCGTGGCTGTTACTCTTGATGATGAGGTACTAGCGTTGATTTTACTTTCTTCTTTGCCGGAAAGTTGGGATACGATCGCGATAGCGATTAACATTTCAACAGGAAAAGTGAAGCTGAAGTTTGCGGATGTCGTTGATGTGATTCTTGGCGAAGAAATTCGTAGGAAGAGCAAGGGTGGGACATCGGGGCTAGCACTAAATGTCGGTGAAAAGAGTAAGGGTGGCAAGAAGGTGATTACTTGCTATGATTGTGGGGAGAAGGGGCACTTTAGGAGAAGTTGTCCGAAGCGGTCAGGCAGAGCGAAGGAATTGAATGTTGCTGAAGAGATGGCGGACGTATTAATCTTGGGTGGGAGCAGTTCAACAGATTCGTGGGTTTTGGATTCGGGCTCGACGTTTCATTCATGCACCAGTGCAGAAAGAATGGAGCAGTACGTTCCGGGTGATTTTGGGGTTGTTCGTTTGGGAAACGATCATCCTGTCAAGGTCATTGGAAAGGGGGTTGTTCGGGTCAAAGCAACGGATGGGACTGTTTTACGGCTACGTGATGTGCGACATATTCCGGATTTGAAGAGGAACTTGATTTCCATAAGGCAACTTGATAAGGAGGGTTGTGTGGTGACCTTCGGTTGTGGGACATGGAAGGTAAACCGCGGAGCTAGCTTGGTGGCTCGTGGCGGCGTGGAAAATATGTTGTATACCACATGCAACATGAGTCGTTGGGAAACGAGGGCGCATCCCAATGATGAATGGTGGTGGCCGAGATCGCCATGGTGGGAGAAATTTCACAAAACGGTATGTTGGTAGAAAATTGGGTGATGAAGTCGGCCGACGCGGAGCCAATTTGGCCAACATGGGAGCGGGATCTAGAACGGTGATGCGATGGGTTGCAAAGAACACACAAAGGTTCCAAGCTTGTGATTGTGTGGGGCACGTGGATTCGCGCTGTTCAGGATCGATAGTTAGCAAGCAAGTGAGCGGGGATGTGCAGGGAGGATCATTCGGAATGAAGACTCGGAGCATGGTAGAACCGACAGTTATGTTGAAGCGTTGCTCAGCTTCAACTCACTTGGATAACTAGACAAGAGGCCGGGTGCTACCAACGCAATAGCTGGCCACTGAAATTTGTTTCAAGAAGAGGTATCATGGATGGTTTGTCTCCAGGTGGGAGATTGTTGGGATGTGGAGTCAAAACCATGGATAAAGGATTTGAACCGCGGTCGGAGGAGTTGGTGAGATGGGGCTCAAATTCATCGGAGCAAAAGGGTTTGCGGTTTTGGCCGCGGCTGACCGCATGTGCGGCTGACCGCATGTGTGGCTGGCCGCATGTGTGGGTTGGCTGGGCCGGGCCTTGGGCCTTGCGGGCCGCGCTGGCCACGATTCTGGGCTGATTTGGTTTCCTATCTTGACGAGATCTCCTCTTGTTTGGTGATTCCTTTTGGTAGTAATATTTGGAAGGACTTGTGAAGAAAGAAGATTACTTTCTTGAGTAGGAATCCTTTTATTACTAGGATTTGATTTATTGTTTCCCTATAAATACATGTGATAGCCTAGAGACAAATTGTAACATCGGAAAATATTATAGTGAATATTTTGGCTTGGTAGCGCCCCCGGACGTAGTTGTTGTTGCAACGAACCGGGTTAACAATTCTTGTGTGTTCCTTTGTGTGTGATTTACTTTTCGTGTGTGTTGTTCTTATTATTTTCTTCCTAGCTCGGTCCGTTTTCCGCTGCGTGGGCGTGATTTTCACAACAAGAATTTGGTCAGCATTTGGAGTTTATGAGGAGATGGTAAATGTTGGTTGTGGAGTTGATGAGAGGTTGATGAATTCATTGCTTAGAGGTCTATGCAGGAAGTCTAGGATGGAGAAGGGGATGCTGAAATATGCCTATAATGTGTTTGATAAAATGTCTGAAGAAGCTTGTGAGGTCTACCCTTGTGCACATGAGCTTACTATTGAGGATTTTTGCATAGGGAATGAGGTAACAAGGCTTTTCATAACTTGTGCGAGATGGCTAGGCGCGGGTGTTCTTTGAGGTTGTTTACGTTCGTGAATGTCATCCGTGTGCTTTGTCTTGAGGCAAAAGCTGAGGCTGCATTGTCAGTTTTGGTCTTAATGTGTACGAAGGTGGAGTACCAAGCGGGATGACGTTCAACGTTTTGATTAGTGCTTTGAATCAGCAAAGAATGGTGTTGAGTGCTGCTTATGTTTTTAGTGTAGCTTTTCCAGAAAATGGCTGAGGAGCATTTCAATTAGAATGAAGCAGAGGTTATGCCTGAGAACTCACACCCTCCAGAAATATAATTTCAAGGGTCTGATAATGATTTAGATGGCAGCGGTTGCGTCAATGATGACGTAGCCACATACACCACTGCAGTTGGTTGTAATAAGATATAGATGACATTTATCATTCAATTCCCAAACTTCCTTCATATATGGTTTGATTTTAAATAATTGAATGAATGAGAAACTCATAAAATTACTTGATTATTTTAATAGATGTTTCCAGTTGGTTGTTGAAGAGGTCCAAACTTTCATTCTGTACTATAGTTTTAAGACTCTCTCTCTCTGAAAAAGCTTTGCGTCGGTTTTCTTAATTGATTAGCTTTATTATTCCCGTCGAATTTCGACGGGCTATGAACTAGTGAATATAATAAAATTTGAAAAGAAAACAGAGTCCCGCAAAAATGGAAATAATAAACACGAAAACCCTCAAATGGAAAACACATCATACTCTCAGAGTCGTCACAACCACAACAAAATTAAACCATTTTACACAAACAAAATCACACAAATATAGAAAAGAAATGCACATATATAATACGGGGAACCATAAATAAATTATGTGCTCTTTTAAATAATCCGTCTACATACCTTGCAAGCAGTCAAAATCCTCAGCTTCTTTTCTTACAACATCCAGAACAGAATCAATAAGTTCAGCACCCTCAGTATAATGACCTTTAGCCCAATTATTCCCAGCCCACGATTGACCAACCACAAAATTATCTGGTCTAAAAATCTGAAGAAGAAGTCAAAAAGTGAATAGACTGTCGGCTTCTCCGAACTCAACGTGCACCGGATAAGCAGTGTTGAGTGAACAAGAGATGGAGAAGAGCGACTATGGCATGGACCGCTGAGGCGGCTTGTTTAGAACGATAGAAAAAGATAGGGTTACAAAAAAGAAAGAAAATACATGGGCTAGGGTTTTTACAGTCAATTTACCGACGGATATTTATGTCGGTATTAACGACGAAAAATTTCCATCGGTAATAAAGACGGAATATAAAGCGTTACTGATGGATTTTCTTTAAAAAATAAATTTTAATAATCGCATTTGACAATTTTAAATTTTCGTCGATAAGTGTTATCAGTCGGTCGATAATAACCCATTTTCTAGTAGTGTGAGAGGCTGCAAGGTTTAAAATATCTTGCCTTTTTACCTATTGCATTTCACAATCTTGAAAATTACTATAGTACGTTTCATTAATTAATTGTAACAAACATAATAGTATGTTACATATATTTGTGGCTTGCCTCATTTACTTTCAAATCACCATCCATGTAACGACCCTGAATTTCCACAACAATAATAATACTTAATTGATAATAAAATAACCTCCAACGGCTACTAAAAATCATAATTTAAACACTAACCACAATTTGAAATAACTTAAATGCGGATAATGGTAACCATTTCAACGGCTAGTACAATCCACTAGCTCAACAAAATCTTTAAAGTCTTACAACTCTCAAATAACTGCAATAACTAACTAAAGAGACTAAAATGAAATAAACTAAACCGATCCTTGAACTCCTTATGAAGTGCTCCCGAACCATTTCACATTCTTCCTATATGAAATCTGGAAGAAAAGAAGATGAAAGGGTGAGCGAACAATGCCCAGTAAGTTCATATACAACCCCTCCGGTTACTAAGGAGGAGTTGACCTGAAGGAATATCAAACGATACAAATTTCAAATAACAATCGAAGACATAACGAAGTACAAATTCGAAATCATTTTTTAACAAATTCTCAAATCACATGTCTTTCAAAATCTCAATGATTTCACAAACTGAGTTAACAAATATTTTGGAGTTCCAAATGATGACGAAATCGATTCAAATTGACTCGAATGGTTTACTTATTTAAAACTGTCCCATACCAGCTTTAACTAACTAAACCACTCACAGATTATTAGGAATTTCAAAGGACTGATAAGCTGAACAAAGCTAACTCGAGTAATCTAATTATCTACAACTGTCCCATATCAGCCGTAGATAATCAAATCACTCACAGACATCATGATCACATAAGTGGTTCACTGACCTTATCAAACCAAAATCCCATAAAGGGAACAAAAGCCCACAAGGAGCACAAAGGTTGACTCCGCAGAGTCCTAAACAGTGTATCCGGAACACCCCACCACTACTACATTGAAGCGGTGAACTAAGTTTGCCTGAAGGCCAAAATATCAAATATACCCCGCCGAAGCAGGTTGTCTAACTTAGTGATCATTAATGGAACAAAATCATATCATATCAAAATTCATTTTTATACAGAATACGAACTTTTACAATAACAATAAAATTCTGTATTTACGAAACCAAAAGAACGATTTAGCAAACGAATAGCAAAAGATTAGCAAATAACGGTAAACGAGGGAGTCAAAACAAATACTGACGCGAAGTCAGCTTTTACGTATCAAAGGAACGTACATCGCCAAGAAATATGCGGAAACCTAAACAATGAAACGGAGCGGAAATCAATTAACTTAAAGATGTATAATCCCTTACCTCGATTGTTTGTACTCGAACAATTGCTAACTCCAATCGGATCTACACAAATAAATAATATCTGTTAAGTACGGATTAACTACTTAATACTCCGTCCCAACTTAACTTTATTTTACTTCACTAACTTATGATTTAATTCTATTATTTAACTCCGTCTCAAGTTGCTTTCCACTTCTAGAGTTTTCCAAAATACCCTTCACATAAATACCAAAACACCCCTAGGATTTACCCAAACTATTCTTAGGTTTCTAACATTTTTATTTCCTTTACTTTAATCAAAAACACATTTACACACACTAATTACACCTTTTACAGCACACACACATAACCTTAATATTGCACACACTCACACGGTACACAATACACACACACGCACACACACACTGTTTCACACACACACACAAAGATACATAACACTATTTTTTAATAAATAATTTAGATACTCCGTTCCAACCTAATACTTTAGATTCAACCAAGATAAATCAATTCTATTATGTTACGAACCCTAATTTCTCACTCTCATAAATACATGCAATACCTTAGGTTAACACCCTTGATTACATACTCAAACCTAATCAACATAAGATTTTTAATCAATAATTCGATCAATATAATGTCCTTAAATTAATTCTTAATTAATCAACATTATTCATAATAAAAACCCCAATCTAATCTCAAGAGTTTCTAGGATTTAAATTTAATAACAATAATTATTGGACGGAACGAAACCTTACCTCAATTTGATATAACAAATGCCCAAGATTTTCTTCTTCAAAAAGATTGCTGCCTCACTTTCTTTCTTCACGGCAAGACAATGAGCCGCCTCCCTCTCTCTCTCTTTCTTTCTTTCTCTATTTCTTTCTTTGTAAAAATAAACTAACCCTAGGTATTAAAAGAATATACTGTTGGTGATTTTAGTGTCATCAACTTGTTTTATTGTAATGGTGATTTACTAAGAGATCAATGTGATTCGTATTAGACTCGGATACGAGTAAGGGAAAGTGTGGAGTACACACTCGTTTGAGCTAAAACGAAGTCAACCTCGATAAAGAAGTAAAAGTTAAAGGGTAGCACTTTTTGCTGATGTGCTCGACCGAGCAGAGTCCTTGACTCGGCCGAGTAGAGCATGGCAGATTGTCCAAGTTTCTGGACAACCATGCTCGGCCGAGGCAATGCCTTGCTCGGCCGAGCAGTATGAACAACACGGCCGTGCAGTTCAATAAGACACGGCCGTGCATCTGGGCAAAATGATTTTGGACCTCTTTGCTCGGCCGAGCGAGTCCCTTGACTCGGCCGAGCAGTTCCTGAACAGGTGCCAGTTCAAAATGAAAAGACACATCGCTTGGCTAAAGTCATGTCTTTTGATTGTACCCATTAACTAATACCTCTCCATCTGTATATATACAGGGATTGATCTCAGTTGTACATACATGAAAAACACAAGTGATACAACAAATAACAAAAGCAACACAATTCTCAAGTTTTGATTTGTTCTCTTTGCCTAGAAAACAAATTGCGTGATTGTCTTATCCCAATAAAGATTTTGTGTAACCCAGGCATTAAGGGTCGAAATACTTTATTCGGAAAGTGGATTATACACGATTCAATCACATATCCGGCCTCAGTATCAAGATCAAGACCCTATATTTCCCCTACAAATGAATAAAGTATTTGGTGATAGTCATGGCTGGTGGAAGTACTTTGAAGGAGATGACGAATAAGTTTGGTAAGCTAGACAAATTTGAAGGACAAGATTTCCGGCGTTGGCAGAAGAAGATGCACTTCCTTTTAACAACATTAAAGGTGGTGTATGTTCTTTCTACCCCTATTCCGGAATTGCTTGAAGATGACAACTTGGAGGCAATCAGACGTAGATCAAAGTGGGAAAACGACGACTACATCTGCAGAGGACACATATTAAACGGTATGTCTGATTCTCTCTTTGACATCTATCAAAATGAGGAATGCAAAGAGTTATGGGATTCTCTTGAATCCAAGGACATGGCAGAGGATGCTTCTAGTAAGAAGTTCCTTGTGAGTAATTTTAATAATTACAAGATGGTCGATTCAAGACTGTCATGGAACAGTTCAATGAACTCCTTAGAATCCTTGGACAATATACACAACACGGGTTGAAGATGGATGAGTCAATATCGGTTTCAAGTGTGATTGATAAGTTGCCTCCCTCCTGGAAGGATTTCAAACACACTTTGAAACATGGTAAAGACGATCTGTCTTTGGTTCAACTTGGTAGTCACTTGCGCATAGAGGAATCTCTTAGGGCGCAAGAGGATGACAAAGGCAAAGGAAAAGAAGTTCTTTGGACCCTCGGTCAATATGATTGATGAGGGTGGAAACAATAAAAACAAAGGAAAGAAACGTAGTTTCAATGACAATGGTTACGGTCCCAACAAGAAGCCTAAATTGGCATGTTGGAAGTGTGGCAAAACTGGTCACTTTAAGAAGGATTGTCGTGTTGGAAACAACAAGAAAGGCGCAAGCACAAGTGGTTTGGGAAAGGGGTCTAAGGACCATTCTCAAAACCAAGGTCAGATTTTAATACATAGTTGGAACAGATTTATTAAAAATTCTGTTTCACTAATTTACGAGGCATTTTATGTGCGGGATGATGCTATTGCGTGGTGGATTGATTCCGGTGCCACAACTCATGTTTGTAAGGATCGTTGTTGGTTTAAGTCATACGAACCAATGGAAGACGGATCTGTCCTTTACATGGATGATGACCATTCCGCTCCTATTCAAGGAAGAGGAAGTGTGGTGTTGGAATTTAGTTCGGGAAAAACTATTTCTTTGTTTAATGTTTTATATGTACCTAAACTTCGTAAGAATTTAATTTACAGTCCTGTCTTGAACAAATGTGGATATAAACAAGTGTATGAATCCGATAAGTATATCTTATCAAAGTACGGTGTATTTGTAGGATTTGGTTATTATAACAATGGAATGTTCATGTTGAATTTAAATAAAATTCCTGTTAACTCTAGTTCTGTTTATATGACTTCCTCTGTTGTTGTTAATTCCTCATTATGGCATGCTCGGTTAGGACATGTGCACTATAAAAGAATGCTTGAAATGTCCAAAGATGGTTTGATTCCTGTTATTGATAATAATACGGAAAGGTGTAATACTTGCATGTTAACAAAAATCACTAGGAAACCTTTTAAAAGTGTTACAAGGAATTACGTAAAACTTGAATTGATACATAGTGATTTATGTGATTTTCATGCAACTCCATCTTTAGGCAATAAAAAGTATATTGTCACTTTTATAGATGATGCTTCTAGGTTTTGCTATATTTATTTGCTGCATGCAAAAGATGAAGCCCTAGATAAATTTAAAATTTATAAAACCGAAGTTGAACTTCAACTTAATGGCTTGATTAAAACCTTACGTACGGATAGAGGTGGTGAATATTATGATCCTAAATATTTCCAATCCGTAGGAATAATTCATGAGACTACGGCTCCTTATGTACCACAACAAAATGGTGTGGGTGAAAGGAAGAATAGAACTCTTGAAGAAATGGTTAACGCCGTATGTTGTCTTACTCGGGCTTGAGTGACGGGTTTTGGGGTGAAGCCATGTTAACGGCTTGTCATCTATTGAATAGAGTTCCTAATAAAAGGAACAAGATTACCCCATATGAGCTTTGGTATAAGAAACGACCAAACTTGACATTTTTGCGAGTTTGGGGATGTAAGGCCGTGGTTAGACTTCCGGACCCTAAAAGGAAAAAGTTGGGAGAAAAAGGTATTGATTGCATCTTTGTTGGATATGCTGAGCATTCCAAGGCATATAGGTTTTATGTTATAGAACCTAATGAATTCATTTCTATAAACACAATTATAGAATCAAGAGATGCAATCTTTGATGAGAATCGTTTCTCTTCGATACCTAGACCCAAGGATATTATACCAATGTCGTTTGAATCTCAAATGGATGATCATTCAATTGATGTACCAAGTGAGACACCGAACCTCGTAAGAGTACAAGAGTAAGGAAAGCTAAATCATATGGTTACGATTTTCAACTATATTTAGTTATGGGATCAAGAGATCAAATTGAATCTCAATACTCTTCTTGTTATAGTATAGAGGAGGATCCAAGAACCTATGATGAAGCAATAAAATCTCGAGACGCCGGTTTTGGAAAGAAGCCATCGATGATGAGATTGGTTCTATTGTGGAAAATAATACATGGGTCTTGTCGATTTACCACCGGTACATGTAAACCTTTGGGGTGCAAATGGATCTTCAAAAGAAGATGAAAGTCGATGGAACTATCGACAAGTTTAAAGCTCGATTGGTAATCCAAGGCTTTAGACAAAAGGAAGGGATCGATTACTTCGATACCTATGCACCGGTTGCTCGTATCACTACTATTAGATTTCTGATAGCTTTGGCGGCTATTCGGAATCTATTGATCCATCAAATGGATGTCAAAACGGACATTCTTAAATGGTGATTTGGAAGAAGAAGTGTATATGAAGCAACTTTGAAGGATTTGTTATGCCAGGTAATGAGCATAAGGTATGTAAGTTAATTAAGTCATTGTATGGGCTGAAGCAAGCACCTAGCGGTGGCATCAAAAATTTGATGAGGTTGTTTTGTCGAATGGTTTTGTATTAAATCGATCAGACAAATGTGTATATAACGAGATTTGATGAATCCGGTAAAGGTGTAATCATCTGTCTATATGTAGATGACATGTTGATTTTTGGCACTGACCAAAATGTAGTTGATAAAACTAAGAAGTTTTTGTCATCAAAGTTTTCGATGAAGGACATGGGAGAAGCCGATGTAATTCTTGGTATAAAGATTAAACGGATGAACAAGGGAATTGCAATATCACAATCTCATTATATTGAGAAAATTCTCAAGAGGTTTAATTGTGATAATTGTTCTAAAGTTAGTACTCCCATGGATCCTCTTGAGAAACTTGTATCAAATCTTGGTAAACCTGTGTCACGGCTCGAATACTCAAAAGCCATTGGCGATTTGATGTATGCTATGACGGGCACTCGACCTGATATTGCTTATGCGGTTGGAAGATTGAGCGGGTTCACTAGTAATCCTAGTAGACGGCATTGGCATGCTATAACAAGGGTGTTCAAGTACTTAAAAGGTACTATGGACTATGGTTTGTGTTATAGTGGACATCCTTCTATATTAGAAGGTTATACCGATGCTAGTTGGATCAACCAAGAAGATTCATCTTCTACTAGTGGTTGGGTGTTCTTGCTTGGAGGAGGTGCCATTTCTTGGGCTTCCAAAGCAGACATGTATTACACATTCTACAATGGAATACTGAGTTTGTAGCATTGGGCTGCTGCTGGAAAAGAAGCGGAGTGGCTTCGGAACTTGATATATGAGATTCCATTATGGCCAAAACCGATATCACCAATGTCTATCCATTGTGATAGTGCTTTGCCACCTTGGCTAGGGCCTATAGTCGGATTATAATGGCAAGTCTAGACAGCTTGGGTGTCGGGCATAGTATGATTCGGGAGTTAATCATGAATGGTGTGATATCAGTTGAGTTTGTTCGGTCGCAACAAAATTTGGCTGACCACTTGACGAAGGGGTTAGCCAGAGACTTGGTAAATAAGTCTGCAATGGGAATGGGATTAAAGTCCATTTAATCCTCTAATTGTGAGATACCCAATTCCCTTCTAATACAACGTTAGAAGCTTGAATTCAATGTGGAAAGCTCGCAGTTGAAGATTGGAACACATGTTATTATCTTTCCCAAGGTATGTGTTCAGACCTGCAAGTAAAGGTTAGGTTGAAGAATATCTTCTTAATAGTTCCTTTGAAAAATTGCAAATGCAGGTGCAAGATTAAAAGGAACTACCTATGTGGACATGAAGTTTTGCTGCTTCAAGAAGCTAGGACTTGGCTTTCTATATGTTCACTAATGGATATGGACACATGGCTTGAAATAGTGTCAAGATTAAACAAAGAGAATTCTACTGAACTTATGTGTATAATATCTTCAGGTATTCATATGAGTTGACGGGTTCAATCGTTAGGAACACCCCGATTCTCGAGTATTTGAAATGTGTATTATACTAAGATGAAAATTCAATCGCAAGACATTTTCATTTATGCATTCGTTTGTTTCGTTATTTATAAAGTTTAGTAAATCAAAGGATTACACTAAAATGGAGGGGATTTGTTGGTGATTTTAGTGTCATCAACTTGTTTTATTGTAATGGTGATTTACTAAGAGATCAATGTGATTCGTATTAGACTCGGATACGAGTAAGGGAAAGTGTGGAGTACACACTCGTTTGAGCTAAAACGAAGTCAACCTCGATAAAGAAGTAAAAGTTAAAGGGTAGCACTTTTTGCTGATGTGCTCGGCCGAGCAGAGTCCTTGACTCGGCCGAGCAGAGCATGGCAGATTGTCCAAGTTTCTGGACAGCCATGCTCGGCCGAGGCAATGCCTTGCTCGGCCGAGCAGTATGAACAACACGGCCGTGCAGTTCAATAAGACACGGCCGTGCATCTGGGCAAAATGATTTTGGACCTCTTTGCTCGGCCGAGCGAGTCCCTTGACTCGGCCGAGCAGTTCCTGAACAGGTGCCAGTTCAAAATGAAAAGACACATCGCTTGGCTAAAGTCATGTCTTTTGATTGTACCCTTTAACTAATACCTCTCCATCTGTATATATACAGGGATTGATCTCAGTTGTACATACATGAAAAACACAAGTGATACAACAATAACAAAAGCAACACAATTCTCAAGTTTTGATTTGTTCTCTTTGCCTAGAAAACAAATTGCGTGATTGTCTTATCCCAATAAAGATTTTGTGTAACCCAGGCATTAAGGGTCGAAATACTTTATTCGAAAAGTGGATTATACACGATTCAATCACATATCCGGCCTCAGTATCAAGATCAAGACCCTATATTTCCCCTACATATATTGTATATATATATATATATATATATATATATATATATATATATATATATATATATATATATATATATATATATATTAGGTTTCTAAATCCTAGGCTAAATAGGTAGTCCAAGCCCAATGAAACAAGTCCACAAAAATTTTAGTCCAATAATAACTCAAGCCCATTACTTCCAATCCTTTTAATAAAAAATGTAATTCAAATAATTTAATTTAAAAAAAACAATTTAATTGCTAAAACAATTATTAAAAATGAGTATTTATAAAAGAATTCTATTAAACCTAAGCCCAATAACAAAGCCCAACTCATCTAAATAATTTAACCCATATAATATAATTCCTAGGATTTCAATATAATTATTAGTCACTCTAAAAGCCTAATTTAAAATTTAACAATTTATCAAATAATCCTCGAAAATTTTTGGGTTATTACATTCCTACCCCCTTAAAAGAAGTTTAGTCCTCTAAACTTTCATAATCCGATGAAGCAACTAATCTTATCATATCAATCTACACTAAACACTCCAAGAATGCCACAGAGGTCAAACCTAAGACTCAGATAAAACTTATTCTCACACAATCAAAACTCCCAAAGATCTAAAGGCTCAAATCAAACTTATCCTCATACATCCTAAACTTTCAAGGATCTAAAGGATCAAATCAAACTTATCCTCATACATCCGAAACTCCCAAAGATCTAAAGGCTCAAATCAAACTTAACCTCATACAGCCTAACTCCCAAAGATCTAAAGCCAAAGCTCTGATACCAACTGTAACGACCCTGAATTTCCACAACAATAATAATACTTAATTGATAATAAAATAACCTTCAACGGCTACTAAAAACCATAATTTAAACACTAACCACAATTTGAAATAACTTAAATGCGGATAACGGTAACCATTTCAAAGGCTAGTCAATCCACTAGCTCAACAAAATCTTTAAAGTCTTACAACTCTCAAATAACTGCAATAACTAACTAAAGAGACTAAAATGAAATAAACTAAACCGATCCTTGAACTCCTTATGAAGTGCTCCCGAACCATTTCACATTCTTCCTATATGAAATCTGGAAGAAAAGAAGATGAAAGGGTGAGCGAACAATGCCCAGTAAGTTCATATACAACCCCTCCGATTACTAAGGAGGAGTTGACCTGAAGGAATATCTAACGATACAAATTTCAAATAACAATCGAAGACATAACGAAGTACAAATTCGAAATCATTATTTAACAAATTCTCAAATCACATGTCTTTCAAAATCTCAATGATTTCACAAACTGAGTTAACAAATATTTTGGAGTTCCAAATGATGACGAAATCGATTCAAATTGACTCGAATGGTTTACTTATTTAAAACTGTCCCATACCAGCTTTAACTAACTAAACCACTCACGTATTATTAGGAATTTCAAAGGACTCGATAAGCCGAACAAAGTTAACTCGAATGATCTAGGTATCTACAACTGTCCCATACCAGCTGTAGATAATCAAATCATTCACAGACATCATGATCACATAAGTGGTCCACTGAACTTATCAAACCAAAATCCCATAAAGGGAACAAAAGCCCACAAGGAGCACAAAGGTTGACTCAGAGTCCTAAACAGTGTATCCAGAACACTCCACCACTCCTACATTGAAGCGGTGAACTAAGTTTGCCCGAAGGCCAAAATATCAAATATACCCCGCCGAAGCAGGTTGTCTAACTTAGTGATCATTAATGGAACAAAATCATATCATATCAAAACTCATTTTTATACAGAATACGAACTTTCACAATAACAACAAAATTCTGTATTTACGAAACCAAAAGGACGATATAGCAAACGAATAACAAAAGATTAGCAAATAACGGTAAACGAGGGAGTCAAAACAAATACTGACGCGAGGTCAGCTTTTACGTATCAAATGAACGTACATCGCCAAGAAATATGCGGAAGCCTAAACAATGAAACGGAGCGGAAATCAATTAACTTAAAGATGTATAATCCCTTACCTCGATTGTTTGCACTCGAACAATTGCTAACTCCGATCGGATCTACACAAATAAATAATATCCGTTAAGTACGGATTAACTACTTAATACTCCGTCCCAACTTAACTTTATTTTACTTCACTAACTTATGATTTAATTCTATTATTTAACTCCGTCTCAAGTTGCTTTCCACTTCTAGAGTTTTCCAAAATACCCTTCACATAAATACCAAAACACCCCTAGGGTTTACCCAAACTATCCTTAGGTTTCTAACATTTTTATTTCCTTTACTTTAATCAAAAACACATTTATACACACTAATTACACCTTTTACAGCACACACACATAACCTTAATATTGCACACACTCACACGGTACACAATACACACACACGCACACACACACTGTTTCACACACACACACAAAGATACATAACACTATTTTTTAATAAATAATTTAGATACTCCGTTCCAACCTAATACTTTAGATTCAACCCAAATAAATCAATTCTATTATGTTACGAACCCTAATTTCTCACTCTCATAAATACATGCAATACCTTAGGTTAACACCCTTGATTACATACTCAAACCTAATCAACATAAGGTTTTTAATCAATAATCCGATCAATATAATGTCCTTAAATTAATTCTTAATTAATCAACATTATTCATAATAAAAACCCCCAATCTAATCTCAAGAGTTTCTAGGGTTTAAATTTAATAACAATAATTATTGGACGGAACGAAACCTTACCTCAATTTGATATAACAAATGCCCAAGATTTTCTTCTTCAAAAAGATTGCTGCCTCACTTTCTTTCTTCACGGCAAGACAATGAGCCGCCTCCCTCTCTCTCTCTTTCTTTCTTTCTCTATTTCTTTCTTTGTAAAAATAAACTAACCCTAGGTATTAAAAGAATATACTGTATATATATATATATATATATATATATATATATATATATATATATATATATATATTTATATATATATATTAGGTTTCTAAATCCTAGGCTAAATAGGTAGTCCAAGCCCAATGAAACAAGTCCACAAAAATTTTAGTCCAATAATAACTCAAGCCCATTACTTCCAATCCTTTTAATAAAAAATGTAATTCAAATAATTTAATTTAAAGAAACAATTTAATTACTAAAACAATTATTAAAAATGAGTATTTATAAAAGGATTCTACTAAACCTAAGCCCAATACCAAAGCCCAACTCATCTAAATAATTTAACCCACATAATATAATTCATAGGACTTCAATATAATTATTAGTCACTCTAAAAGCCTAATTTAAAATTTAACAATTTATCAAATAATCCTCGAAAATTTTTGGGTTATTACATTCTTACCCCCTTAAAAGAAGTTTAGTCCTCTAAACTTTCATAATCCGATGAAGCAACTAATCTTATCATATCAATCTATACTAAACACTCCAAGAATACTACTGAGGTCAAACCTAAGACTCAGATAAAACTTATTCTCACACATTCTAAACTCCCAAAGATCTAAAGGCTCAAATCAAACTTATTATCATACATCCTAAACTCCCAAGGATCTAAAGGATCAAATCAAACTTATCCTCATACATTCAAAACTTCCAAAGATCTAAAGGCTCAAATCAAACTTAACCTCATACAGCCTAACTCCCAAAGATCTAAAGCCAAAGCTCTGATACCAACTGTAACGACCCCGAATTTCCACAACAATAATAATACTTAATTGATATTAAAATAACCTCCAACGGTTACTAAAATCATAATTCAAACACTGACCACAATTTGTATATAACTTAAATGCGGATAACGGTAATCATTTCAACGAGTACAATTCACTAACTCAACAAAATTTTTAAAGTCTTACAACTCTCAAATAACTGCAATAACTAACTAAAGAGACTAAAATGAAATAAACTAAATAAATCCTTGAACTCCTTATGAACTGCTCCCGAACCGTTTCACATTCTTCCTATATGAAATCTGGAAGAAAAGAAGATGAAAGGGTGAGCGAACAATGCCCAGTAAGTTCATATACAACCCCTCCGGTTACTAAGGAGGAGTTGACCTGAAGGAATATCAAACGATACAAATTTCAAATAACAATCGAAGACATAACGAAGTACAAATTCGAAATCATTATTTAACAAATTCTCAAATCACATGTCTTTCAAAATCTCAATGGTTTCACAAACTGAGTTAACAAATATTTTGGAGTTTCAAATGATGACGAAATCGATTCAAATTGACTCGAATGGTTTACTTATTTAAAACTGTCCCATACCAGCTTTAACTAACTAAACCACTCACAGATTATAAGGAAATTCAAAGGACTGATAAGCTGAACAAAGTTGACTCGAATGATCTAGTTATCTACAACTGTCCCATACCAGCTGTAGATAATCAAATCATTCACAGACATCATGATCACATAAGTGGTCCACTGACCTTATCAAACCAAAATCCCATAAAGGGAACAAAAGCCCACAAGGAGCACAAAGGTTGACTCCGCAGAGTCCTAAACAAGTATCTGGACACTCCACCACTACTACATTGAAGCGGTGAACTAAGTTTGCCCGAAGGCCAAAATATCAAATATACCCCGCCGAAGCAGGTTGTCTAACTTAGTGATCATTAATGGAACAAAAATCACATCATATCAAAACTCATTTTTATACAGAATACGAACTTTCACAATAACAATAAAATTCTGTATTTACGAAACCAAAAGGACGATATAGCAAACGAATAACAAAAGATTAGCAAATAACGGTAAACGAGGGAGTCAAAACAAATACTGACGCGAGGTCAGCTTTTACGTATCAAAGGAACGTACATCGCCAAGAAATATGCGGAAGCCTAAACAATGAAACGGAGCGGAAATCAATTAACTTAAAGATGTATAATCCCTTACCTCGATTGTTTGTACTCGAACAATTGCTAACTCCGATCGGATCTACACAAATAAATAATATCCGTTAAGTACGGATTAACTACTTAATACTCCGTCCCAACTTAACTTTATTTTACTTCACTAACTTATGATTTAATTCTATTATTTAACTCCGTCTCAAGTTGCTTTCCACTTCTAGTGTTTTCCAAAATACCCTTCACATAAATACCAAAACACCCCTAGGATTTACCCAAACTATCCTTAGGTTTCTAACATTTTTATTTCCTTTACTTTAATCAAAAACACATTTACACACACTAATTACACCTTTTACAGCACACACACATAACCTTAATATTGCACACACTCACACGGTACACAATACACACACGCACACACACACTGTTTCACACACACACACAAAGATACATAACACTATTTTTTAATAAATAATTTAGATACTCCGTTTCAACCTAATACTTTAGATTCAATCCAAATAAATCAATTCTATTATGTTACGAACCCTAATTTCTCACTCTCATAAATACATGCAATACCTTAGGTTAACACCCTTGATTACATACTCAAACCTAATCAACATAAGGTTTTTAATCAATAATCCGATCAATATAATGTCCTTAAATTAATTCTTAATTAATCAATATTATTCATAATAAAAACCCCAATCTAATCTCAAGAGTTTCTAGGGTTTAAATTTAATAACAATAATTATTGGACGGAACAAAACCTTACCTCAATTTGATATAACAAATGCCCAAGATTTTCTTCTTCAAAAAGATTGCTGCCTCACTTTCTTTCTTCACGGCAAGACAATGAGCCGCCTCCCTCTCTCTCTCTTTCTTTCTTTCTCTATTTCTTTCTTTGTAAAAATAAACTAACTCTAGGTATTAAAAGAATATACTGTATATAAATATATATATATATATATATATATATATATATATATATATATATATATATATATATATATATATATATATATATATATATATATATATATATATATATATATATATATATATATATATATATATATATATATATATATATATATTAGGTTTCTAAATCCTAGACTAAATAGGTAGTCCAAGCCCAATGAAACAAGTCCACAAAAAATTTAGTTCAATAATAACTCAAGTCCATTACTTTCAATCCTTTTAATAAAAAATGTAATTCAAATAATTTAATTTAAAAAAACAATTTAATTACTAAAACAATTATTAAAAATGAGTATTTATAAAAGGATTCTACTAAACCTAAGCCCAATAACAAAGCCCAACTCATCTAAATAATTTAACCCACATAATATAATTCCTAGGATTTCGATATAATTATTAGTCACTCTAAAAGCCTAATTTAAAATTTAACAATTTATCAAATAATCCTCAAAAATTTTTGGATTATTACAATCCACTAGTTTGACTCCCGTGCGATGCACGGGCAGTTACTAACGAATAACTTATCGAAATCGAAATAAATATAAAAGGAAAATAAAGATGTTTGTATACATTGTAAAACATTTATTTGAAATTTATATTCTCAATACAAATATCAGATTGAATGTCACTAAAATAAATCTAGTGTTACATTCCTGAGATGCACGGGGAGTTATTGATCCTTAAGAAGACGGAAATTAAATAAAATGACTAAATGAGAGAATTTTTTTTATAAAATGTGAAAGACATCTTTAAAAGACAACATTGTCGGCGCAACTGTCGAAAGAGGAAGGAAGATCATCATTACATATAAATATATTCGGACCATCGGGATAGTGAAATTTTTTTAATGTGAAATATAATCAAAAACGACAAATAACATAGTATCGATTTATAAGGAGGTCAACAATGAATAAATATTAACCTTTGAATTTTATTAATAGTCATAGCATAAAAGGAATACAATAATACAAATACCTTGAAATTAAAAATATACAATATATCGTAAAATTTAAAATTTATTTTTTTTACAGACAATAATGAGACATTAATCAGATGTAAATATAATATAATAAAGTAGTCATTAAACGAAGAAATAAACAGGTTTTTGAATGTAAAAATTGTATAAATCTTAAGGCCATTTACCAAAAAGAACTTTTAAAAGATGAATATTAAAGAGAAAAAAAAACCCAAAGAAGCTGATTGTTACAACAAAACTCCCTGAATATCACAAAAAAAATATTTTGTTTTTAAATGTTAATTTTAATTTTTAAATTTTAATTTTAGATTTTTAATTTTTAATTCTTAATTTTTAATTTTTAATTTTTAATTTTCAAAATTTATATTTTAATTGAATTTGGATTAATTTGTATTATTATTTTAAATTGTTAAAGAAATCAGATAAAAAAATGGGGAATCCAATCGGCCAATGACGGACACCAAGTGTCCCATTTAAATAAAAAGAAATATAAAATTACCTTCATAGACGCGCTTCTGTACGCGCGTGTATGGCACGCGCCACTTTTCAGACAAAAATATATAATTAAAATACCAATTTAAACTATCTTTATTTCTTATAATATTGACATACACTTCAATAAAAAATTTAAAAATGATGGCCATCTTTCCCAATATTCGTCTTTATAAATATACAATTTTTTGAGAAGAATTGGAAAATTGAAAATTTTATTTATACTTTATTTACTATGCTAAAAAAAAATTAAAAAAAAATTAAATAAATTGTCTGATATATCGAACTAAAATAAACACAATAACCATATTACCCCATCCAACTTATTAAATTGAAACCGAAGCCCACATTCATCACACTCCCCCATATATATATATATATATATATATATATATATATATATATATATATATATATATATATATATATATATATATATATATATATATATATATTATTAAATAACCCTATATACTGTATAAATACACAATGATTTTGTTCATTAAAATTCAACTCCATTCCAACTCATCATCCTATACCCTACAACTTTTATTTTATTTTATATTCTTTATTTTTATGATTAGTAAAATAATAATTATTATTATTATTTTCATGTATGAATGATGGTGTAAATTTTTTTAAAAAAAATTAATCTATTATAAAATAATTGAGGGCAAAGAAATGGGGAAAAAATTAATTTATTATAAAATAATTGATGACAATCTTTCCCGATATTCGTCTTTATTAATACTTTATTTACTATGATTCAAATTTTTTTTGAAATAAAATAAAAAAAATGTTCGAAGTATCTAATAAACTCAATAACCATATTACCCCTTCCAACTCATTATCATATACCCCATCAATTTTATTTTCTTTTATATTCTTTATTTTTATAATTAGTAAAATTATTATTATTATCATTATCATTTATAATTAAAAAATACTTGACACTTAATTAATTTTGACTAAAAACATAATGAAAAATGTAAAAGGATAATTAAGAAATTTATGATTAGTAAAATAATAATAATTATTATTATTATTATTATTATTATCATGTATGAATGATGGTGTAAATTTTTTTTAAAAAAAATTATTTTATTATAAAATAATTGAGGTCAAAGAAATGGGGAAAAATTAATTTATTATAAAATAATTGATGACCATATTTCCCGATATTCGTATTTATTAATACTTTATTTACTATGATTCAATTTTTTTTGAAATAAAATAAATAAAATGTTTGAAGTATCTAATCAACTCAATAATCATATTACCCCTTCCAACTCTTTATCATATACCCCATCAATTTTATTATCTTTTATATTCTTTATTTTTATAATTAGTAAAATTATTATTATTATCATTATCATTTATAATTAAAAAAAACTTGACATTTAATTAATTTTGACTAAAAACATATTGAAAAAATTAAAAGGATAATTAAGAAATTTATATTTAATTTTTTTCTGTGTCCAAATCAAATGAAAATAGTCTCTACTTGAAGAGAAAAAGAAATTATGAAATTTAGTGTAAAAAAATTAATAAAAGAAATTAATTTATTACCCCATCCAACTGATTAAATTGAAATCGAAGCCCACATTCATCACACTTCCCCATATATATATACATATATATATATATATATATATATATATATATATATATATATATATATATACATATTCAAAACTCAAACCCTATATCTATATATTAAATATATATTCAACACCATTCTACTTATTAAATAGAAACTCAAACCCACATTCATCACACTCATCCCTATATATATATATATATATATATATATATATATATATATATATATATATATATATATATACATATATATATAGTATATTTAATAATCATATATACTTTATAAATACGCAATGATTTTTTTATACATATTCAAAACTATTCCAACTCATCATCCTATATCCCATCACTTTTAATTAATTTTATATTTTATTAATGTCGTAAAATTATTATTATTATTATTATTATTATTATTATTTATAATTAAAAAATGTACTTCACACTTAATTAATTTACACTAAAAAGAAATTAAGAAAGTAGTAAAGGATAATTAACAAATTTATATTTAGAAAAGAGGTATTTTTTTTCTTTGTCAAAATCAAATAAAAGAAGTCTATATGTAAAGAGAAAAAGAAATTATGAACATTGGTGTTTTAAAAAATTAAGAAATTAAAAAAAGGGATATTTTTTTATTATAATTTATAATAAAAAAATTAATTTACACTTAATTAATTTGCACTAAAAAGAAATTGAAAAAGTAGTCAAGAATAATTAACAAATTTATAATTAAAAAAGAGAAATTTTTTTATTTGTCCAAATCAAATGAAAGAAGTCTCTATTTAAAGAGAAAAAAAAATTATGAATTTTGGTGAAAAAAAAAAAAAATAAATTTATTATATAATAATTGAGGGCAAAGAAATGGGATAATTTTTTTTTTCGAAATCCGTCCAGCCAATCAGATGATGCCAAGTGTCAAAACCAACAAAAAAAAAAAAAATGAAAATTGCTGCTTGACTCTCCCTTGTCGGCGCGTGCAAGGCACGTGCCATGGAAGATGCGAAATACCCCTATTTGAAATGCCGACACATGTCTAATCTGCAAAAAACAAAAAAAAAAAAAATTGCACCCAATCGCTGAATGCCACTTGGCAATTTGGGCTTGTTAATTTCTAAATTGCCACCGCGTGAAATGATGAAAATGCCCCTCAAAGGCTCTTTAATTACCAAAAGCTTGTTATTATATATTTATAGATTTATAATTAAAAAATGTACTTCACACTTAATTAATTTACACTAAAAAGAAATTAAGAAAGTAGTAAAGGATAATTAACAAATTTATATTTAGAAAAGAGGTATTTTTTTCTTTGTCAAAATCAAATAAAAGAAGTCTATATGTAAAGAGAAAAAGAAATTATGAACATTGGTGTTTTAAAAAATTAAGAAATTAAAAAAAGGGATATTTTTTATTATAATTTATAATAAAAAAAAAATTAATTTACACTTAATTATTTTGCACTAAAAAGAAATTGAAAAAGTAGTCAAGAATAATTAACAAATTTATAATTAAAAAAGAGAAATTTTTTTATTTGTCCAAATCAAATGAACGAAGTCTCTATTTAAAGAGAAAAAAAAATTATGAATTCTGGTGAAAAAAAAAATAAAAACAATAAATTTATTATATAATAATTGAGGGCAAAGAAATGGGATAATTTTTTTTTTCGAAATCCGTCCAGCCAATCAGATGATGCCAAGTGTCAAAACCAAAAAAAAAAAAAAAAAAAAATGAAAATTGCTGCTTTACTCTCCCTTGTCGGCGCGTGCAGTGCACGCGCCATGGAAAGCGTCTGAAATACCCTCACGAAATGCCGACACATGTCTAATCGTAAAAAAAAAAAAAAATTCACCCAATCGCTGAATGCCACTTGGCAATTTGGGCTTGTTAATTGCTAGATTGCCACCGCGTGAAATGACGAAAATGCCCCTCAAAGGCTCTTTAATTACCAAAAGCTTGTTATTATATATTTATAGATTAGCTACTTTGTTAAGTGGTACTACCTCTAGTTTAAATTACATGCCTTGAAGTTTTTCACAAATAGTAAAATAGTAAGAAAGACAATTATTACAATAACTTTATGAAGAAAGTATCGAATATACCCTAATTTGTTGTGTCTCTCTCTCTTACATTAGGTTCGTTTAAAAAGTATCTATACTATATATAAAGGAAGCAAGTGGTAATTTTTTTGCCTTTGAGGGGTATTTTCGACTTTTCAGCTGATGGCAAAATGGCAAAAAATTGGACTTAAAGGACACGTGGCAAGCTTTGATTAGGCTGGAATTTAATTTTTTTTTTTTTTTGGAAATTTGGACAAGTGTTGTTCATTAAGTGGAGGGCATTTTGGACCTTTCCAGGGCGCGTGTTACACACGCGCCGACAACGGCGCGTGAAGCCCGTTAAGAAGCTGAATTTTTTTGGTTTTTTTTTTTTTTTTTCCTAGGACACATGGTGCTTCCTATTGGTTGGATGAATTTTGATTTTTTTTTCCACCCATTTCTTTGACCTAAATTATTTTATAATAAATTAATTTTTTTAAAAAAAAAATTTACACCAAATTCATAATTTTTTTTTCTCTTTAAATAGAGACTATTTTCATTTGATTTGGACACACAAAAAAAACTTTTATTTTAAATATTAATTTCTTAATTATACTTTATTAATTTTCCTTTTTAATTTTTCAATATGTTTATGTCAAAATTAATTTTGAAGAAAAAAAAAATCTCTTTTTTAAATATAAATTTCTTGATTACCCTTTATTAATTTTAAATATATATATATATATATATATATATATATATATATATATATAGATAATTATAATGATAATAATAATTTAATTAATTATAAAAATAAAGAATCTAAAATAAAGTAAAAGTGGTGGGGTATAGGATGATGAGTTGGGATGGTGTTGAATTTTTTTAAACAAAATCATTGTGTATTTATAAAGTATATAGGGTTATTTAATATAATAATAATCTATATATATATATATATATATATATATATATATATATATATATATATATATATATATATATAATAATCTATATATATATATATATATATATATATATATATATATATATATATATATATATATATATATATATATGGAATATTGATTTTGGTTTCCATTTAATAAGTGGGATGGGGTATTATGGTTATTTTGTTTATTTTAGTTCGATATATCAAATAATTTATTTAATTTTTTTAAAATAAATCTTTGAAGCATAGTAAATAAAGTATTAATAAAGTTGTCGATTTTTCTATTCGTCTCAAAAAATGGTGTATTTATAATATAGGAATTAATTTGATTGAAAAAAAGAAAAAATTAGTGAAGAAAATAAATAATATTTTTAGATAAAGAAATTATTATTTCAATTCATTTTATTTTTTTTTTTTTAATGTGGGTAGGAAATGGTGTATGTACTCATTTTACTAAAACCTTGGTCTCAATTTTTTAAGTCTCCATATATATATTTAAAATGGGTCATTCGTTCATTTTAAGATATATTGAGTAGTAAATGTTGTCTCTATAGTTGCTCTTTATACTAATCAATGTTTCATCTACTTTGCAATTTAAATAATTTTATAGCTCCCTTCATCCTAGAATGAGTTTTTTTTTTTTTATAAATAATTAGTTCTTATTTTGAAAAAATCAAAAATTTGCCATGAAGAATTATATGTCGCTACATCCAGAGTTAAAAGGTAAATTATTTTAAATATTGATATGTAATGATGATAATACTTACCACTTTGATGTTTGTATTAACAATATAGTATTCAAGAACGTTTTCACAATATATAAAACAACGCGCTTTTCTGTTTGTTTTATTTTAATTGTCGTCTTTTGAGCATACAGTTTGGGTAACTCAGAAGCATTTTCTCAAAGTATTATTTGTTGTAAACATTAAAAAAATGGGATATCGGTTCAAATAATAATAAAAAAAATAATTGGATATATGTAGAGTTTTACAGGGGAGGAGGGTCAATTTACCCCCTTGCGTTGTTGGCTCTGTTCATATATATATATATATATATATATATATATATATATATATATATATATATATATATATATATATCTAAAGTAATATAAAAGGAGCACAGCCTTGAAGCCAAAAACGAGGGGCATTTTCGTAATTTCCCTCGGTGGCATTTTGGCAATACACAAGGCGGAGAGGATACGTGTCAAGCTGTCATTGGCGCGTGCGTCACACGCGTCGACAAAGGCGCGTTTGACGCGTTATGGTTTTTTTTTTTAAAGCGACACGTGTTGCACTCTGATTGGATCGTTTTATTTCAGATTTTTATTTTTCTTCCCCTTTTTCCGACCTCAATTATTTTATAAAAAAAAAAAATTTTAAAATGTGTACACCAAAATTCATAATTTTTTTTCTCTTTAATTAGATACTAATTTCATTTAATTTGGAAACAAAAAAAAACACTCATTCTTAAATATAAATTTCTTAATTATCCTTTCTTTATTTTTTTTTTAATTTTTCAATATCTTTGTTTTGAAAATTAATTAAGTTTGCAGTATATTTTTTTATTATAAATGATGATAATAATAATCATAATTTTACTTTTTAAATATAAATTATTGTTTGTAATGTTAGTTCCTTCGTTTCAAAATTTGACATTAATTTTTAAACATATTAAGTAATATTGTATAAAATATTCCTTTTGACGAATATATTAATTTATTTTTTTACCCGAAGTAGTATTATTTTGTAAAAATTAATGTTTATAATGTTCGTGTCTTCGTGTCAAAAAATAAATATTAGTTTTTGAGCCAAGTAAATTCATTGAGGCAAAGGAAGTAATTTTTTTTTTTGATATAGAAAGTAGTATTAATTATGGGATGAAAGTAATATTCATTTTTTGAATTGAAGGAATTTATTTTTGTTAAAAAGTAGAATTTTTTTATATGTCCAAAAAAAAATGAACATTGCTTCTTTCGTCTCAATGAACATTTTAAAAAATAATACTACTTTATTCTTCTAAAAAATTAATGTAATATTTTTAGACGAAGACACTAACATTACAAACATTAATTGCGGGCGAATGAAGTAGTATTATTTTTAAAATATTCATTGGGTGAAGGAAACAATGCTCATTTTTTTTGGAAAAAAATTGTAGTATTATTTTTGGGTTATTCATTTCGAATAGAAAGTAATATTCATTTTTGAAATATTGTAATGTTAGTGCCTTCGTTTCAAAATATGACATTATTTTTTTAAACAACTTAAGTAATATTTTATAAAATATTCATTGGGATGAAGATAGTATTTTATTTTTTTTATCCGAAGTAGTATTATTTTGATAAAATTAATCTTCATAATGTTTGTATCTTCGTGTGTCAAAAAATAAATATTGTTTTTTGAGACAAGTAAATTCATTGAGGCAATATAATTTTCAAAGAATTGTTTTACAATGTCAAACATCTCTATTTTCTTTTGTATTTGTTTCGATTTCGATCAGTTATGCGTTAATAACTGTCCGTGCATCGCACGGGGGTACTGCTAGTACTTAATGAAATGAAACAAGTTTAGTAAGGGATAAATTTTTGTTTTGTATTTTTTTCTAAAATGACATGTATTTTGGACCAAATTATTAGTCCTAAAATGACATGTATTTTAGATAGGAAGGAGTACTACCTCTCTTCTAAAATTACCAATTTTTATTTTATTTACTACTCCCTTTGTTACAAAATATTTGTAATTTTAAACTTGGGCACACATATTAAAAATATTAAAAAGGAGTTTTTACCAGAAACTACCTTAAAAATATGATATTTACAAAAAAATATGTAATTTGTGATATTACAAAAAAACTACTTTTCTTTTCTTTCTTTTTTATTTAATTTTTTTTTCCTTTTCAGTTGAAATAACTGATAATTGATAAATGCATTTATCAATTATTTATAACTGATATATTCATTAATCAGTTTTTTAAAAAGTATTTTGTGTTTGATTTTTTGGTTAAACAACTGTTAATGCATTTATCACTGATAAATGCATTTATCAGTTGTTTATAACTGATAAATGCATTATACAGTTATTTGATAGATAAACGAAAAAAATAAAAAATAATTTTTTTTTTGTAATGTTTAAAGAGTTTTTTGTAATATCGAACTTGTGTGGGGTTTTTTTTTTTTTTTGTAATATCCATCTTTCAAAAGTAATTTTTGGTAAATACCCCTATTAAAAAATGCATTTATAACATATGAAATAGACTAATTTACCCTTAAAATGATTCAATTACCTAGTTTATTAAATGATTTTACAATGTGCTTTTCTAATCATAAATGAGTGTATATTTGGTAAACAATGCTAAAATTTTATTGATAAAAGCAAAACAACAAATATTTTGAGACAAAATTTAGCTCCTTTAACTGCAAGTATTTTAGAACATAGTGAGTATTGTTTATTTATAAAGACGAATATCGGGAAAAATGACCATCATTTTTAAAAATTTGATTGAACGGTATGTCAATATTATAAGAAATAAAGATAGTATAAATTGATATTTTAAAAGAGGGAGATGAAGAAGTGGGGGTTTGGGGAATTTTTTTTTTCATTTAACGAAATTGTTAGTATTTTTATTTCTCTTCTAAAAATTAAATAAGTTAAATTGAAAATAAATATCATAATTATGTTCATAATGAGTTAATGTACACAATTATGACATAATTTTTTTGATGTACGATCATGAGTTCATTGAAAGTTTTCATTTGAAAAAGAATGATATTAATTTTTATTAGATAATTGTACTATTCTTTTGATATGACCAAAATTTTTGTTTTTATTTACAAAAATCTCTTTATCAAAAAGAAATAAAATATCACCTTTCTTTTAACTAGATTTTCAATCTTCACATTTTTTTTAATTGATTTCAATAACTTATTTCGTATTTGATAAACATGTTCGTGTGTTTTATTTAATTTTTTAAATGATAAAATACTACATAATTTTATATAAAGAAATGCATATTCCTTATAATTTTTTTTTTATTTCTATTTTATTGTTTTCTAATTTTTATGTAATGACAATGTAATTTTTAAGCAAGTATTCCATAATGTATAAACGAATTGAGTTATTGGTTTATTTTAGTTCATTTTTTGTCTTTTGATTATATAGTAACGCCCCGTGCATCGCACGGGAGTCAATCTAGTTGTTATAACACTAGTACTCTCTGATCCGTGCCAATGGCACGGGGACAGTATGCGTGGGTGATCAAAAGAAGAAAATTAAAAGATAAACACCATTATAAGTATTCAATGTTTCAAAATTTCTAATATCTCAAAATTCATGAAAATAGAATAGCAAACAATCACAAACTATAAATTGATATTGCCTAAGTTTATTCTTAACTCTTGCATCAACTTGAAAGTATATGAAAATTCAAATGTTAGATTGAAGTATCAAACTGAAAATGTGAAAGAATCTAAATGTGCACAAATAATAACAAATATAGTAGCAAACAATCACAAACTACAAACATATATTGCCTAAGATAATTCTTAACTCTTGCATCAACTTGAAAGTAAATGAAAATTCAAATGTTAGATTGAAGTATCAAACTAAAAATGTGGAAGAATCTAAAAGTGCACAAATAACAATAAATGTTCAAATTTATGGTGTTTATCGTAAGGGATGAAAATTGATTCACCGTTTTTGAAGTTGCAAAAATGAATTTCTCCATAAACCGTTCCCACATCACTCCCCAATTCAATATACATATCAATCTTGGACTTTAACATAACTCAATTATGATTGAAACATAATTGTGTCAGAAACATAGTACTATAAGCAATCATAAAATTACATCAAAAGCCCCTATCCTCACCATTCCCTTTTCACGATACTTGCTCCACTTCGCTCTTGTTACAAAATAACAAAATCATGCAAGTAAAGAATCATCCCATATATCTTTATACGTCAACTGTGGTGGAGTCATTTGTGAATCAGTTGGAGCTTCAGTATCTTGCAAATCTTCTGTCGAACGCGGAAAAACCTATTTAAAATTAAACATACATTAGATCAATATATACACACATATATATAGTTATGTATAAATGTGTCATGTTATCGATATTAGGTCCCGCCATTTAGTTAGTTAGTTATCCATCCCATTATAAATCTCTTAACTTTATTTTTTTAGTTAATTTAATTAAAATTTAACAAAAAAGTTACTAAAATTCATTTATTCATAAAATTTTAAATATTATTATTAATACAACAATATATTAAATTTTATAAAAATTATTTAATATGAAACAACTGAAGTATACTGATATCACGAAAAATAGAGAGAGATTGTGATTGATAAATTCAGGGATAATTTTAGAAATCGGTTAATGAGAGTCGTTGGATTAAAGCATTGATAATTAATCTTACGGTTAGAATTGAAGAAGAAAATAAATTATCAAATGACAACCCTTGGATCGTAGTGGTTATGGATCGATATCAACTGTTCTTTCTGTAAAGTCAATAGGCGGTTATGAACTGAAGTGAGAGAGAAAATGAGATAGAAAATAGTAAGATGATAGTCGTCATGAGTAATACAAATGAGTCTCATTAATAAATAAATATTATATACTTTTGTTCATAGAAAATGAGACTTATCAATAAGACGCTCTAGATGACAAAGTGGGTAAGATTATTCGGAATAGAAGTAGAGGGAGTATTGCGTTAAATTAAGATCAAAATATGCATTTTGGATAATGGAAGTTAGTCATGAAACTAACTCCGGGTAATATATCATGTGAAATAATCAAATTGTCCCTTAAAAAAAGATGTCCATGATATATGACTTGGAAATATAACATCATTTTTATTTATTTGCAACAGATTATAAAAATAAATACTCCATCCGTCTCGAAAAATTTAGATCTCTTTGACTTTAATAGTCAACTCAATCGAATTTTGACTGTAATTTTATGAAAATTTTGATATTTTTATGCAATTATAAAAATTGTTATTGTTTTACCGTTAAAAATACTATCAATAACAATTTTTAGAATTTCATGGAAATATCTATATTTTTCTATTAAATTATTCATATTTTTTTTTATAAAAATATGTCAAAATTTGATTGAGTTGATTATGCGAAATAAAGGGAGCAATCGAATCTACACACTTTTATTTTTAAAAAGTATATTACAAGAGTAACCAAAATCCATATCAGTTAAATTGTAAATTGAGAGAAAGTTAAACAGTCGGTACACACAACCATATCACTTGCTTGTTTTCTTTCCATTTAGATCTGAATAAAATTTTGGTACACGCCAATTTTCAAATAATAGTTATGTATACTATTACTACATTATTATACTCCGTACCGTCCCACGTAAATGGAAAATTTTAGTCAAATTGATGTAACTTTAATCAATAATTTAAATAAATTGAAAAGAAATCCAACGATTTAAAATAAAATAAAAGTTAAAACTGATGTTGGAGGTGAGAATCAATCTTGGCCGCTCTTTATCTTTTCTGAAACACAATCCTATAGCCACTCTTTATCTTTAAATATATATAATATAAGATATATATAATATAAGATATATATCTACATATATATATATTAGACAAAATCCTAGCCACTCTTTATCTTTAAACACAATCCTAGCCACTCTTTTTCTGAAACACAATCCTAGCCCACTCTTTATCTTTAAATATATATAATATAAGATATATATATATATATATATATATATATATATATATATATATATATATATATATATATATATATATATATATATATATATATATATATATATATATATAAATATGTCATTTTAGGAAAGCTTCACCTTTCCAAAAATGACAAAAAATCTTTACTATTCCACCCACTCATTCTCTCTCCTATTTTACTATTACATTCACAACATTTTTCAAATTTACTATTTCCTCCACTCATTCTCTCTCTCTTATTTTACTATTACACTCACAACATTTTCTTCACTCACCAATTTCCTTAATTTGCGTGCCTAGATCAAAATAGTGAACTTATTATTGGGACGGAGGGAGTATATTATATTTTTTATTCGTACCCAAATAAACGTATTGTTGTATTTTTATCATTTAAAAATATAATTTTATTGTAATTTTATTATTCCATCAGTCCATAATAATATATATTCTCACTTTTTTGTTGTTGTTCATTTGTATGTACATTGTTTAATTTAATTATTCTAATTAAATTCAAAAATTTGGTATTGATACATAGTGGTGGACTCAGTAACAAAGTTAAGGGGTGCACAAATTACATTACCCAAAAGCTTTAAATTAAAAAAAAAATCTCTCTCATTTAATTTTTTTTACGTAGCGGCTATTCTACTGGGTATAGTCTGGTGTACATATTTAAGAACGAAGAGTTCAAAAAACGAATCACTTTATAAAAAAAAAAAAAAAAAAAAAAAAACTATATAGTAAAACAAATTTTTTTCTTTAAATGTCTTTGGTAAATTATTTTAATATGCTAATTTAAATTTTAAATAATTATTAAGATGACAATTTTACCCTTTTAAAATAACACAATCTATTTTATGGAGGATAGATTTTACAGTAATTATTTTATACCTTAACCACTCCTAATTTTCTCTAACCTTTCCCAATTTATTCCACAACAAAAACCCTCTGTAACCCACTCCGAATTTGTGACATCGCCATGGCCATTTTGGTTTAACCTCCTCGCCAAATTTTCTCTTTAGTGTACAATAAACGTGAAAACGGAATATGACAGAAGCTATACACCATATTCTTTCATGAATTTCTTGTTTTTCTTTATAGGTGATTATTTGTTGAAATTACTTCACTATTAATTCTTCTCATTCTCTCCGTTGATCGATACTTGTACATACAAATTTCGAATCAAAAGATCAGAGCTCCATTTCATCCAAAAATATAAAGGTTAATTTGGTGTCTGTTCTCTTTTTCTCTCATTGGGCTGGAGCTGATAAATGCGGGTGCACTTAAAGAATAGATTAACAAAAAAAAATTGAACTGCAACAACAGGAATGTGAGGGGGTTTACTGCCACCCTTTTACTAACCCTTGTGTCCGCCTCTACATCATTCTAAATACAGTTCATACCTACTCCGTTTCATTCGAAAAGGAACAAAAGTGGGATTGCACGGAAATTAAAGAAATAATATAGTAGAGTAATTGTTGTTAGTATGAAAAATGAGATATGAGAGAGAAAGTGGGGTCGATAATAGTAAGTTGATAGTTATTGTTAGTATGATAAGTAAGTCCAATAAATAAAGAATTATTAAAAGTTTTCATTTTTGTAGTGTGCTTTTTTAAATGGTACACCAAAACTAAAAATGTATTTCTTTTCGAGTGGGACTAAAAAAATATGAGTTGCTCTTATGAAAAACTAGTTTTTTGTTAAGCTTAACAAAAAACTAGTTTTTGGACCCGGTTTAAACCTATGATACGCGTATTGAACCGAGACCGGTTCATTAACAAAATTGAACCGCCTTTAATCAACTCAAATCCAAACGAACACACACACAAGAAACACACGCTACTGACGCGCAACATAGAAATTCATCGAGCTAAAGCGAAATTCAATAGAAAATCAATCCGTTTCAATCGATTGAGGTAATATATGATTCACTGTCAATTATAGACTATCAATACAGATATTTACAATCATTCCTAATTGTTTTATTCAATTCTGGCAATTTTTTATTAGGTTAAGATGAACTTACGTGATTTTGAAGATGAAACTGGAAGTAATGCTACCGTAATTGATCTAATTCGTAACGAAGTTGAAACCTGGAGATAATGCTACGGCAATTGATCGAATTACGCACGAAGTTAATGATAATCACGATACGGGTAATACAATTTCATAATGCCGGATATGTTATATATAATGCTAGTAGTTTGAAGTACAATTTTTAATTTTTTTAAGTACCAGATTGTGTTATTTTGATTGCCGAGTTTTGTTATTTGGAATGCTAGTTTTAATTTTTTTTGAATACTCTTGTTCATTGAATTGCCATTTTATGTTGTTAGGAGTGCCAGTATCACTTATTTGGAATGCCGGTTTGTGCTATTTAGTTACAGCTTTGTTTTATTTGTAGCTTTAGCCAATGTCTAGTCATTGAAGTGCCGGTTGTGTTTTTAGGAGTGCCGGTATCACTTATTTAGGAAAGCCGGTTTATGTTATTTAGTTCCAGTTTGTTTTATTTGTAGCTTGACCAATGTCTATTCATTGAAGTGCCATTTTATGTTGTGAGGAGTGCCGGTATCACTTATTTGGAGTGCCGGTTTATGTTATTTAGTGCCGGTTTGTTTTATTTGTAGTTTCGGCCCTTTGTTTTATTATTGAAGTGCCATTTTATGTTGTTAGAAGTGCCGGTATCACTTATTTGGTAAGCCGGTTTGTGTTATTGAAGTTCCGGTTTGTGTTATTTGTAGCTTCGGCCACTAGAGTGTCGAAAAATCTTTTTCCATTGAAGTGCCGAGATTGTGTTATTTGGATTGCCGAGTTTACGTTATTTAGAGTGCCGATTTAATTTTTAGGAAACTTTGCTCCATTGAAGTGCCAATTTGTGTTTTTAGGAGTGCCGGTATCACTTATTTGGTGTGCCGGTTTGTGTTATTGAAGGTCAAGTTTGTGTTATTTGTAGCTTCACCACTAGAGTGTCGATAATTTCTTTGTTCATTGAAGTGCCGGATTGTGTTTTTTTGGAGTGCCAATATCACTTATTTGGTGTGCGTATTTAATTTTTAGGAAACTTTGTTCATTGAAGTGCCAATTTGTGTTTTTATGAGTGCCGGTATCACTTATTTGGTGTGGCGGTTTGTGTTATTTGTAGTGCCGCATTTAATTTTTTTTAAGAAACTTAGTTCATTGAAGTGCCAATTTGTGTTTTTAGTAGTGCCCAATTATCACAAATTTGAAGAGCCGGTTTGACTTATTGAAGTTCCAGTTTGTGTTATTTGTAGTTTCATCCACTCTCTTGTTATTGAACCGGCATATTAAAAAATTAAAAGCGGCACTTAATAATACACTAACCGGCACTTTAGATATAAAGAAAAATAGGAAACAAACAAGATAACTTATTATTCAATATATATTAAAATTAAAAAAATACAAAGAAACAAAACAACTCAACAAAACAAACATAAAAACTTAAAAATTATTCATTCATTCATGCTCTCCATAAACTTAAAGAGTGCGAGTGTTTGGAACATATCATGCTCTCCAAAAGCTTTAGTTGCCCCACGATCCTTGGCATGTAACGAAGAGAATCCCAAATCCATGTTGATTTCCCTTTGTTCTTATTGGCACGAATGGGCGGTGAAGTTCATACGCACTGTTCCACAAACTATAATATCCCTCCTTCAAATCTTCTAAAAACACGCAATTTTTTTAGCACCTCTTTCTTCCTCTTTATCGTCAACATTTTCCTCATTCTTGAGTGACCTACTCGTACTCATATTGAGAAATTGATTGATTTTTAGATGAAATTTAGAAATAAAAAAGAAGGGAAGATCTAACTTATTTATACTAAAAACGTGACTGTACACATTTATTACTCGTGTCTCTTTGAATACGTGACTGTTGAATCCGTGACTGTATTTATTACTCGTGACTCTTTGAATACGTGATTTGTTGACTCTTTGAATACGTGATTTGTACACATTTATTACTCGTGACTCTTTGAATTCGGGAATTTGGCACTATTAAATCCGTGAATTTGACTGTATACATTTAATGCTCTCTGAATTCAATAGTAAGTTTGAATGGTTTTTTGTACACATTTATGAAACTTGGCACTATTGAATCCGTGAATTTGGCATTTAATAGTAAGTTTGAATGGTTTTTTATACATAATTATGATTTCTAAGTGCCCGTTTTATAGTTTCAAAGTGCCATTATTAAGGTTTGAAAGTGCCCGTGTTATGGTTTCAAAGAGCAAGTTTTATCTATATTGCCAACGTATCAAAATACATTACATCAGTGCCAGTTTTATGATTTCAAAGAGCCAGTTTTATGATTTAAAAGTGCCAGTTTTATGATTTCAAAGAGCCCGGTTTATGATTTAAAAGTGCCATTCTTAAGGTTTGAAAGTGCCCGTTTTATGGTTTCAAAGTGCCATTCTTAAGGTTTGAAAGTGCCGTGTTATGGTTTCAAAGAGCAAGTTTTATCTATATTGCCAACATATCAAAATACATTACATCGATTGCCTTTATGATTTCAAAGAGCCGCTTTATGATTTAAAAGTGCCGCTTTATGATTTCAAAGAGCCAGTTTTATGATTTAAAAGTGCCATTCTTAAGGTTTGAAAGTGCCCGTTTTATGGTTTCAAAGTGCCATTCTTAAGGTTTGAAAGTGCCCGTGTTATGGTTTCAAAGAGCAAGTTTTATCTATAGTGCCAACATTTGCTTGTCTTTGAATTCGTGAATTTGGCACTACTAAAAACATAAACTGGAACTACTAAAAACATAAAGCGGAACTTCATTGAACAAAGTATCATAAAAATACATCAAACACAACAATATTAAAAAACGAAATTTAGTACCATTAAACACTACCACTACCACCTGCTCCATCATCGCCTACGTTGTCATTCAATTTGTTTTTGGATCATATTCATTCAAAATATATTCCAAATACATTTCCAAAGCCTTGTGGTGAATCCTAGCGACTTCATCAATGTTGTGAGCATTGCGAACTCATGAGCATGATTGACTATCCCCACATAATCCTTATCCCTACAATTGTGTCCATTACATGGCTCCAATGGACAACGAAATGAGGGAGTACCATTCTGCGAGAGGAAGGTGCAAAACAACAAGATGACCATTGAGGAATTTTTGGTAGCACACCATGTATATTTTCCAACTTTTGTCATCATTTGAATCACCCAAAGTTGGCTCCCGGATTTACCTTGCCTTTGTTCATCACTAGAAAAATTATTAAAGCTAGAATTTTTCTTGAACTTTATGTATATGCTTGCCTTTGGAATGATTTATATAGGCCGAGTACTTGAAACCGAGTCAAAAAGTTGGTCAATGAATTCAATGCACTTACCAACTACACATTTATTACTCTTTGACCATTAAAGACAAGTAAACATATCATTATTTATTACTTTGTTGAAGGAGGTATATTCGACGGAATATACTTCCTTAATAAATTTAATATCCGGTAAATGTTGTTTAAAGTGCCAGGTTTATGTTGATAGGAGTGCCGGTATTACTTGTTTTAGGTACCAATTTGTGTTATTTCTAGTGCCGGATTTAATTTTTAGGAAACTTTGTTTATTGATGTGCCGGATTGTGTTTTTAGGAGTGCCGGTATCACTTATTTGGTGTGCCGGTTTGTTTTGTTGAAGTTCCGGTTTGTGTTATTTGTAGCTTCATCCAATGTCTTGTTATTGAAGTGCCAATATTACTTGTTTTAGGTACCGGTTTGTGTTATTTCTAGTTTTTTCAATGTTATTTCTAATCTAATTCTTTATTTTTATTTGCGGCAAGCCATATTGATATTACCTCATCACTGCTTTGGGTATAAAAGCAAAGACATGGGAAGAAGCTTGCATCAATTGTACAAGGATCATTCCAATGCATTGGGATTCGGTGTTAAAATTACAACCTCGCGTGTCTCTAAAAAAACATCCAAGGCTAATAGATAAATATTTTATGTGTTCATGCCGGGGATACACACAAAGAGGAAATGAAATTGATGTTCCGGCTCCAATAGAAGTCGGTGAATTAGAGATTCCATCTCCATTGGAAAGAATTGAAAACCCAAAGAGGAAATTGAGGAGAAAGAAAGCCCCTTCTAAAAGGACGGGTTGTCGTTAGGCTCTTATGAGGAGTAAAATTGTTAATTAAGGAAGACTTATATGTGGTTACGGCCTAAGACGAAACCGAACACAACCATGAGATGACAAGGCCGAGAATGGAACCACTTAAAGCGTAGCGAGAGGTCGATATCGAAGCTACAGGGAAAAATAATAGAGAGCCAGTTGAAGAAGGCGCATCAAGCCAATCGATGGATTTAATGTTTTGGCAAAAAGCATTTGGTGGGGAAGAATATAAGTTGGGCATACAAGAAGAGATCATCTTAACTTTGTACGAGAGATTGAGAATGGAAAAAATAGAAATGGGCGATGCACAACCGTAGTTGATAGACTGAGCCAAATTCGGGATGAAGGATTCTACTTCAAAATGCGGTTTGGGGAAGAAAGTAGGCTCGCAGTACTTTGTTTTGGAGAGATGGTATGATGAGGGAGGATTATGAATTGTATGGGGATGTTGTTGTGTTTGATACAACTTATAACACAAATAAATACAATTTGATTTGTGCACCAATAGTTGGGGTGAACAAACCATTGGAACACTTTGTGATGTTTGGTTGTGCTTTTCTTAACAAGTGAAAAGACAGAGACATTTGCTTGGCTTCTCCAAGGAATTTGTAAAATCAATGGGTGGAAAAGAACCAAAAACAATTTTCACCGATCGAAGACTTTGCAATGTCGAAAGCGATTGAAGAGGTAAATTTTATTTTATTTCCAATATTTCATTTATTGTTTTTTTACTATGTTACTGTTAATTTAATAGAAAGTGCCATTGCATTTGTTAGTATGTGCCAGTACATGTTTTAGACAGTGCCGTACTTGTGTTAGTAAGTTCCGGATCATTTTTTATAATGTAGCGATGTTAGATTTGACAGGGTTTTGAGGAAGAAAATAATTTACTAAATTGAAACAAATTTAAATTACATTTTTCCCTTCCCATAACCACCATAAGTCTTAACACCCGTAAACTCCACCACATCCTCCATCACGCTTTGTCAAAGGGCTTCTTCTTGACCTTATCCTTCTTGCAAGAAGGAATTTCCACAGTCCAAACAACTCCAAATACTCCTTAAGGTATTTTGCCAAAGCCTTGTGCTCGGCTTTAGCAACATTGGAGAAAGAGGAAGTGGGTGCACAAGAATCAAAGGCATCTTTGAAGCATTGCGGTTTGGTTCCTTTCACGTATCTTACGCCCACACAAGGTTGTAGAGGGCATACATACAACTTATGCGGAGATGTCCGGTCGATGCGAGGGATACGAAGATGACCAAAGTGGAGTTTCTTTGTCATTTCACGAAAGGCACTCTAAACTCTTTCTCATCGAGTCATACTCATCATTTGAGGACATATTAATTGAAATTATAAGAGAACTGATTTTAATGAATGAAGAGATGTAATTTTGAAATATCCATTTCATGTGTTGTATAGTGCTATTTATAGTGCATATACCTACACTTGTTTTTGTTTTGTTTGTAAATGCTTTAACATTAGCTGGTTATGTAATTTCCAATGTTTGACTATTGTGTAATGACTTTTTACATAGAATTGTTAACATTCACTTGGTTATGTAATTTCCAATGTTTGACTAGAATAGGTAGATTATGTAATTTCCAATGTTTGTTGGAGTAGGTAAATTATATGATTTGTAACGGACTTTTATATGTGCCGAGTTCTTGGTTTAGTTAATGCACATTCTTGAATTAATAAGTGCCGGTTCCGAGTGTTATGAATAACCAGGTGTTAGATTTATAATTGCTAGTGTTATTATTTTATAGTGCTAGTGTATAGCTTTATTAATGACGAGTGTTTGACTATATTATAAATTATTGACGAGGTTTTTGAGGGAAGAACAAGACATAGGTTATGCTTGTGGCACATTCAACAAAATGCTATATCTCACTTTGGACAACTAAAGACGGATGAAAGAATTTAAAAAGGAATTCAACAATTGCTTGAGAGGATGTAGTGATGAATCGAGTTTGAAAATTGTTGGAATTCAATGCTAGAAAAATATAACCTTCTTGAGAACAGATGGTTCAATCGTTTATATAGCTTGAGAGAGAAATGGTGTACGACATTGAGTAAAGATTTCTTCTCGGGCGGCATATTATCTTCACGAGAGAAGTGAGAGCACAAATCATGCCATATGTTTCAAAGCAAATAGAAGCACGTCCTAACACAATTCTTTGATATATTGATGAGACGGTAAAACGTTGGAGAAGTGTGGAGCAACGAAAGGAATTTGATTCAATAAACTCAAAGCCTCGCACATAAATACATGGAGCTTTAATAAGACATGCAAGGGAGGTTTACACGGAGGAAATATTGATTTTTTTGAAAAAGAGGTCAAGGCGGCTTTTCTTTGCAAAGTTTAATATTGGCTTTTGCTTGGATGAAAACAATAAGTTGTTTGAAGTTGCTCATGAGAACCATCCGAGACAAGTTTGAAAGGGTACTTTTCTCGCGAAATAATGAGAAGATAAGCGTAGGCTGTACATGCAATCATTTTAGTGAGGTCGGTTGGTTGTGCTTTCATTGCATTAAGGTTCTCAACTTGACAAATATCGATCGGATACCGGAAGAGTACATTCAAAAAAGATGGACAAAGACACCCAAAACAAATGTATGGAATAAAACTTACCAAGGTAAATCTACTACTCCAATCGAGCAACACAATTCAATTCCTTGGAAACAACGAGATGGCGAGAAAGTACTACGATTTAATGATGACATGCCATGAAAACGGTGATGCAAGAAGAATTCTAGAAGATGGGTTTAATAGAGATACATTGCTAGTACAAGAAATACTCTCCCGAAACGTACAAGGTGTTGAACCAACAACAAGTGAAAATAATAGTGCTTCAACAAGCACAACATTCGGTGCACTGCGGTGACGGATCATGTACGTGCGAGATACAAAGGGTAGAAAAAGAAAACCTAAAACAAAGTTTGAACGGAGAAAACCAATTACTAATGAGTATGGTTCGAAGACCCTAATGAACATTTGATTTGATATTTTTGTAACCAAACTTTATTGTTTTCACACGATTACAGCGATTGTATTTTTATAATATTGTCCGAGTGAGTGTTTAATAAAACTTTGTTAATTGAAGTGCCGGTTTGTATTATTTAGAATGCCCGTATTACTTATTTGGAATGCCGGATTATGTTATTTGGAGTGCCGGTTTGTCTTTATGGTAAATGCCGGTTTATGGTTTCAAAGTGCCCGTCTTAAGGTTTGAAAGTGCGTGTTATGGTTTTGAAAAGAGCAAGTTTTACCTATATTGCAAACATATCAAAAAACATTACATCGGTGCCGGTTTATGATTTCCAAGAGCCGGTTTATGAATTCAAAGTGCCGTAGATTATGGTTTTTAAGTGCCCTTTATGGTTTCAAAGTGTCATTCTTAAGGTTTGAAAGTGCCATATGGTTTCAAAGTGCCATTCTTAATTCATAAACTGGGGCACGGGCTAAAACACTTTGAAACCATAAAACTGGCATTTACCATAAAACAAAAGGTGGCTATAAAAATTAATCTGGCATTCAAATAAGTAAACGGGCATTCACAAATAATACAAACTGGCACTTCAATTAACAAAGTTTTATTAAACACTCATTGGACAATATTATAAAAAATACAATCAGTTGTAAGCTCCTTTGAAAACAATAAAGTTTGGTTACAAAAATATCAAATCAAATGTTCATCAAATTCGAACCATACTCATTAGTAATTGGTTTTCTCCGTTCAAACTTTTTTTTTTTCTTTTTCTACCCTTTGTATCTGCACGTACAGGATCCGTCTTTGCGAACTGCAGATGTTGTGCTTGTTGAAGCACTATTATTTTCACTTGTTGTTGGTTCAACACCTGCGTTTCGGGAGAGTATTTCTTGTACTAGCAATGTATCTCTATTAAACCCGTCTTCTAGAATTCTTCTTGCATCACTTGTTTTCATGGCATGTCATCATTAAATCGTAGTACTTTCTCGCCATCTGTTGTTTCCAAGGAATTGAATTGTGTTGCTCGGTTGGAGTAGTAGATTTACCTTGGTAAGTTTTATTCCATACATTTGTTTTGGCTGTCTTTGTCCATCTTTTGAATGTACTCTTCCCGTATCCGATCGATATTTGTCAAGTTGAGAACTGTAATGCAATGAAAGCACAACCAACCAACTTCACTAAAATGATTGCATGTACAGTTCACGTTATCTTCTCATTATTTCGCGAGAAAAGTACCCTTTCAAACTTGTCTGGATGGTTCTCATGGCAACTTCAAACAACTTATTGTTTTCATCCAAGCAAAAGCCAATATTAAACTTTGCAAAAAGCTTGACCTCTTTTCAAAAATCAGGATATTTCCTCATTGTAAACCTCCCTTGCATGTCTTATTAAAGCTCCATGTATTTACGTGTGAGGCTTTGAGTTTATTGAATCAAATTCCTTTCGTTGCTCCACACTTCTCAATGTTTTACCGTCTCATTGAATATATCAAAGAATTGTGTTAGGGACGTGCTTCTATTTGCTTTGAAACATATGGCATGATTTGTGCTCTCACTTCTCTGTGAAGATAATATGCCGGCCAGAAGAAATCTTTACTCAATCTAGATGTACACCATTTCTCTCTCAAGCTATATAAGCGATTGAACCATCTGTTCTCGAAGAAGGTTATATTTTTCTAGCATTGAATTCAACAATTTTCAAACTCGAGATTCATCACTACATCCTCTCAAGCAATTGTTGAATTCCTTTTTAAATTCTTCATCTGTCTTTAGTTGTCCAAAGTGAGATATAGCATTTTGTTGAATGTGCCACAAGCATAACCTATGTCTTGTTCTTCCCTCAAAAACACTGTCAATAATTTATAATATAGTCAAACATTTGTCATTAATAAAGCTATACACTAGCACTATAAAATAATAACGCTAGCAATTATAAATCTAACACTTGGTTATTCATAACATTGGGCGGCACTTATTAATTCAAGAGCAGGCATTAACTAAACCAGAAGCGGCACATATAAAAAGTTTGCTACAAATCATATAATTTACTACTCGAGTCAAACATTGGAAATTACATAATCTACATTCGATTCAAACATTGGAAATTACATAACCGATGAATGTTAACAATTCTATGTAAAAAAGGCTGTTACACTGATAGTCAAACATTGGAAATTACATAACAGGTTAATGTTAAGCATTTACAAACAAAACAAAAACGAGTGTAGGTATATGCACTATAAATAGCACTATACTGACACATGAAATGGATATTTCAAAATTACATCTCTTCATTCATTAAAATCGGTTCTCTTATAATTTCAATTAATATGTCCTCAAATGATGAGTATGACTACGATGAGAAAGAGTTTAGGAGTGCCTTTCGTGAAATGACAAAGAAACTCCACTTTGGTCATCTTCGTATCCCTCGGCGATTTGACGGACATCTCCAGGATAAGTTGTATGTATGCCCTCTACAACCTTGTGCGGGCGTAAGATACGTGAAAGGAACAGCGCAATAGCTTCGGCATGCCTTTGATTCTTGTGCACCCACTTCCTCTTTTCTCCAATGTTGCTAAAGGCGAGCACAAGAGCTTTGGCAAAATACCTTAAGGAGTATTTGGAGTTGTTTGGACTGTGGAAATTCCTTCTTGCAAGAAGGATAAGGTCGAAGAAGCCCTTTGACAAAGGTGATGGAGGATGTGGTGGAGTTTACGGTGTTAAGACTTATGGTGGTTATGGGAAGGGAAAAAATGTAATTTAAATTTGTTTCAATTTAGTAAATTATTTTCTTCCCTCAAAAACTGTCAAATCTAACAACTGCTACATTATAAGAAATGATCTGGAACTTACTAACACAAATACGGGCCTTTGTCTAAAACATGTGCGGCACATACTAACAAATGCAATGGCACTTTCTATTAAATTAACGGTAACATAGTAAAAACAATAAATGAAATATTGGAAATAAAATAAAATTTACCTCTTCAATCGCTTTCGACATTGCAAAGTCTTGATCGGTGAAAATTGTTTTTGGTTCTTTTCCACCCATTGATTTTACAAATTCCTTGAGAAGCCAAGCAAATGTCTCTGTCTTTTCACTTGTTAAGAAAGCACAACCAAACATCACGAGTGTTCCGATGGTTGTTCACCCCAACTATTGGTGCACAAATCAAATTGTATTTATTTGTGTTATAAGTTGTATCAAACACAACAACATCCCCATTACAATTCATAATCCTCCCTCATCATACCATCTCTCCCAAAACAAAGTGCTGAGTCTACTTTCTTCCCCAAGCGCATTTTGAAGAGTAGAATCCTTCATCTGAATTTGGCTCGATCTATCGAGCTACGGTTTATTAAATCCCCATTTCTATTTTTTCCATTCTCAATCTCTGTACAAAGTTAAGATGATCTCTTCTTGTATGACATATTCTTCCCCACCGGTGTTTTTGCCAAAACATTAAATCCATCGGTTGGCTTGATGCCGGCTTGTTCAAAGCTTGCTCTATTATTTTCTGTAGCTTACGATATCGACCTCTCGCTACGCTTTAAGTGGTTCCATTACGGCCTTGTCATCTCATAGGTTGTGTTCGGTTTAGATGTGAGTGCGACCACATATAAGTCTTCCTTAATTAACAATTTTACTCTCATAAGAGCTGACAACTTTGTCCTTTTAGAAGGGCTTTCTTTCTCCTCAATTTCCTCTTTGGGTTTTCAATTCTTTCCAATGGAGATGGAATCTCTAATTCACCGACTTCTATTGGAGAGTAGGAACATCAATTTCATTTCCTCTTTGTGTGTATCCTGGCATGAACACATAAAATATTTATCTATTGGCCTTGATGTTTTTTTAGAGACACGCGAGGTTGTAATTTTAACCTTTGAATCCCAATGCGTTGGAATGATCCTTGTACAATTGATGCGATTCTTCCCATTGTCTTTGCTTTTATACCCGGCGGTGATGAGGTAATATCAATATGAAGCTTCTTTGCAAATAAAAATAAAGAATTAGATTAGAAATAACATTGAAAAAACTAGAAATAACACAAGCTGGTACCTAAAACAAGTAATATTGGCACTTGATAACAAGACATTGGATGAAGCTACAAATAACACAAGCGGAACTTCAACAAAACAAGCACACCAAATAAGTGATACGGCACTCTAAAAACACAATGCGGCACATCAATAAACAAAGTTTCCTAAAAAATTAAATACGGCACTAGAAATAACACAAATTGGTACCTAAAACAAGTAATCTTGGCACTCCTATCAACATAAGCGCACTTTAAACAACATTTCTTGGATATTAAATTTATTAAGGAAGTATATTCCGTCGAATATACCTCCTTCAACGGTAATAAATAATGATATGTTTACTTGTCTTTAATGGTCGAAAAGTAATAAATGTGTACGGTTGGTAAGTGCATTGAATTCATTGACCAACTTTTTTGGTGGTTTCAAGTACTCGGCCCTATATAAATACGTCAAGGCAAGCATATACATAAAGTTCAAGAAAAATTCTAGCTTTAATAATTTTTCTAGTGATGAACAAAGGCAAGGTAAATTGGGAGCCAGCTTTGGGTGATTGAATGATGACAAAAGTTGGAAAATATACATGGTGTGCTACAAAATTCCTCAATGGTCATGCTTGTTGTTTTGCGGCCTTCCTCTGCGAAATGGTACTCCCTCGTTTCGTTGTCCATTGGAGCCATGTAATGGACACGGTGTAGGGATAAGGATTATGTGGGGATGAGTCAATCATGCTCATGAGTTTGGCAATGCTCATGACATTGATGAAAGTTTGCTAAGTTCACCGAGAGCTTTGGAAATGTATTTGGAATATATTTTGAATGAATATGATCAAAAAACAAATTGAATGACAACGTAGGCGATGATGGAGCGGTGGTAGTGGTAGTGTTTAATGGTACTAAATTATGTTTTTAATATTGTTGTGTTTGATGTATTTTTATGATACTTTGTTGATGAAGTTCGAGTTTATGTTTTTAGTAGTTCCGGTTTATGTTTTTAGTAGTGCCAAATTCACGAATTGAAAGACAAGCAAATGTTGGCACTATAGATAAAACTTGCTCTTTGAAACCATAACACGGGCACTTTCAAACCTTAAGAATGGCACTTTGAAACCATAAAGCGGGCACTTTCAAACCTTAAGAATGGCAGCTTTTAAATCATAAAGCTGGCTCTTTGAAAATCATAAAGCGGCACTTTTAAATCATAAAAGCGGCTCTTTGAAATCATAAAGCGACAGCGATGTAATGTATTTTGATATGTTGGCAATATAGATAAAACTTGCTCTTTGAAACCATAACACGGGCACTTTCAAACCTTAAGAATGGCACTTTGAAACCATAAAGCGGGCACTTCCAAACCTTAAGAATGGCACTTTTGAAACCATAAAAGCTGCACTTTGAAACCTTAAGAATGGCACTTTTAAATCATAAAGCTGGCTCTTTGAAATCATAAAGCGCGATGTAATGTATTTTGATACGTTGGCAATATAGATAAAACTTGCTCTTTGAAACCATAACACGGGCACTTTCAAACCTTAAGGCAGGCACTTTGAAACCATAAAACGGGCACTTAGAAATCATAATTATGTACAAAAAACCATTCAAACTTACTATTAAATGCCAAATTCACGGATTCAATAGTGCCAAGTTTCATAAATGTGTACAAAAAACCATTCAAACTTACTATTGAATTCGAGAGAGCATTAAATGTATACGGTCAAATTCACGGATTTAATAGTGCCAAATTCCCGAATTGAAGAGTCACGAGTAATAAATGTGTACGATCACGTATTGAAAGAGTCGACGATCGCGTATTCAAAGAGTCACGAGTAATAAATACGGATCGCGGATTCAACTTGATCACGTATTGAAGAGACACGAGTAATAAATGTGTCTGATCACGTTTTTAGTATAAATAAGTTAGATCTTCCCTTCTTTTTATTTCTAAATTTCATCTAAAAATCAATCAATTTCTCAATATGAGTACAGTAGGTCGATCGAGAATGAGGAAAATGTTGACGATAAAGAGGAAGAAAGAGGTGCTAAAAAATTGCGGAGTTTTAGAAGATTTGAAGGAGGGATATTATAGTTTGTGGAGCAGTGCGGATGAACTACATTGCCCATTACGTACCAATAAGAACACCAGGAAATCAACATGGATTTGGGATTCTCTTACATTACATGCCAAGGATCGTGGGGCAACTAAAGCTTTTGGAGAGCATGATATGTTCCGGCACTCTACTGCACTCTTTAAGTTTATGGAGAGCATGAATGAATGAATAATTTTTTAAGTTTTTATGTTTGTTTTGTTGAGTTGTTTTGTTTCTTTGTATTTTTTTTTAATTTTAATATATATTGAATAATAAGTTATCTTGTTTGTTTCTATTTTCTTTATATCTAAAGTGCCGATTAGTGTATTATTAAGTGCAGGTTTAATTTTAATATGCCGGTTCAATAACAAGAGAGTGGATGAAACTACAAATAACACAAGCGGAACTTCAATAAGTCAAGCGGCTCTTCAAATTTGTGATCTTGGCACTACTAAAAAGCACAATAATTGGCCTTCAATGAACTAAGTTTCTTAAAAAAATTAAATGCGGCACTACAAATAACACAAAGCACACCGAATAAGTGATCGGCACTCATGCAAAAACACGATTGGCGCTTCAATGAACAAAGTTTCCTAAAAAATTAAATGCGGCACACCAAATAAGTGATCTTTGGCACTCCAAAAACACAATCACGGCACTTCAATGAACAGAAAATTCTTGACACTCTAGTGGTGAAGCTACAAATAACACAAACTTGACCTTCAATAACACAAGCCGCACACCAAATAAGTGATCGCACTCCTAAAAACACACATTGGCACTTGATGAGCAAAGTTTCCTAAAAAATTAAATCGGCACTCTAAATAACGTGGCGGCAATCAGAATAACACAATCTGGCACTTCAATGGAAAAGATTTGCGACACTCTAGTGGTGAAGCTACAAATAACACAAAGCTAGGAAGGCAATAACAAGCAAATGGCCTTGCCACGAATAAAAGTGATCTTCTAACAACATAAAATGGCGCGATAATAAAACGGATGGCGAGAAACTACAATAATAAAACAATGGCACTAAATAACATAAGCTGGCACTCCAAATAAGTGATACTTGGCAACTCCCTCACAACATAAATATGGCACTTCAATGGAATAGACATTGGCTGAAGCCTAAATAAAACAAAGCTGAGAACTAAATAACATGGCGGCTTTCTAAATAAGTGATACTTGCGCTCCTAAAAACACAAGCTGGCACTTCAACTGACTAGAACATTGGCTAAAAGCTACAAATAAGGCTGAACAAGCTGGCATAACTAAATAGCACAAGCGGCACATTCCAAATAAGTGATACGGCTCTGCTAACAACATAAAATAACGATTCCAATGAGCAGTATTCAAAAAAAATTAAAACTAGCATTCAAATAACAAAAGCTAGCGGCAATCAAAACAACGTCTGTACTTAAAAAATTAAAAATTCTGCTTTCAAACTACTAGCATTATATATAATAACATATCTGGCATTATGAAAATTGTATTACTGTATCGTGACAACTTAGATCTTCGTCCAAATCTCGGTCAGGTCTTGAAACCGATCAAGTACATTAGCATTACTACGAGTTTCATCTTCGAAAATCACGTAAGTTCATCTTAACCTTTAATAAAAAAATTGCTAGGAGTGAAGATAAAACAATTAGGAATGATTGTAAATATACTGTATTGATGATCTATAATTGTGATGGTGAATCATATATTACCTGTCGAGTGAAGCAGATTGATTTTCTATTGAATTAGTGCTTTAACGATGAATTTCTATGTTGCGGCGTCAATGGCTTGTGTGTTTTACTGTGTGTGTTCGTTTTGAATTTGAGTTGATAAAAGGACGGTTCAATTACGATTGATGAGCCGATGCTCGATTCAACCGCGTATCATAGGCAAATCGGAGTCCAAAAACTAGTTTTTCTGTTGAAGCGGCAAAAGAGCTGGTTTTCAGAGCATACAGCTCGAAAAGAAATACATTTTTGTACCATTTAAAAGCACATACAAAATGGCTAATTTAATGATAACATCTACCTATACTAGAACTTTCTTGGGCGAACGGAACTTAGAGCCATCCGATCCAGAATACGATCTCATCTTAGAAGATAGCAATTTGATGTATCGTCACATGCGCATTAGTGATTCGGCTCAATTGATTCGAAAATCGAATCATATCAAATCATCTTCATTTAGTTCGATACTAACAGCAATTACTCTACTATATTATTTCGATTTAATCTTCGGTTTGCAATCCACTGTTCAAACCCACGGTATGGCGATAAGTGGCCCAACAAATGATGAAGCGGTGAAAGTAACCCACTCACATTCTGTTATTGCTGATTCAATTTTTTGTTAATCTATTCAAGTGCGCCTTATTTAGCTGAAAACCTATCATTCAAAATGCAAGAAAGAAACGACTATCGTCTTCTTTATATTTTGGTTTATTTTCTTGAAATGGGCTAATTCACTCTATACGGTCGGCCATTACAATTACTCAAGTAGCTCGTCAGCGAGAGAGCTGAAGCACAATTATGGTGAAGTAATTTCAATACTTAATGTCTTACCTATGTTAAGAGCAAGAGTCATGAGAAAAGAAACATGATTATCTTCTGTGTATTCTTTTCACCACGTTATTATTACATAAAGAAAAATTTGGCAGCAGGAGAAATACCGTGAGCCATGACGTGTCTAAATTCAGGCCTTACAGAGGGTTTTGTTATTAGTAAATTCGGGAGAAGGTAAGAAGGTAGGTGTCAAAAAGGTGGAAGATATAGGCGCAAATCTATTACATATAAAATAGTTGCTCGATTGACACAAAAGGGTAAGTGTCATCGATTAATGAATATTAGTAAAATTCAGACAGCATGTTAAAATTAATTTACCACGAAACACGCTAACAAAAGCGTCAAATAGATCGGAAACCTAACTTTTGGGATTTAAGAATCAAATTAAACAACTCAGTTTTTTTTTTTTTTTTTTTTTTTTATGGAGAAGTGTAATTAGATTTATTAACTCTGTTCTTTAATGTACAGACTATCACGGGAGTAAGCCGCAATAAACTGACGTAGATGGGAAATTAAATGTGAGACGGAAAAAGAGATTTTAAATTCTAAGCTTTTGGGCTGTGCTCATTTTGTCTTGTACTGTATCTTTGTTGCTGAGTCCACCACTATATCCTTAATGGTTTAACCAAATTTTAATTCATAATTAGAATAATTAAATTGTGTAAACCGCGGTTCAATGTACAAATGAATCAACAAAAGTTCGGTTCGATTTGAAATTTCTCTCGCCGTATGGACTGATGGAGATAATAAAACCTAATAAATAGTATTTTTAAAATGACAAACCGAAGCATTTACACCCTAACAAATACCCGTTACTTTGAAAAAATATATGCTATCTCTCGCCGATCCTGACATAATAAATTCCTTGTTACACATCAAAGCAGTAAGAAATTGTGATGAGTGATCTAAAATGATTAATGAAGCTTACCAACCGCCTATTCAAAATAAGAAAATAGCGGCTCGGAAAATGATGGCTACGAAATAATGAATGTTTGTGAATCGATTTGAAGGTGGCTTTCTAAAATGACCCATATTTATATATATATTCAATATATATGATATATATATATATATATATATATATATATATATATATACTATATATATATATATATATATAGTATATATATATATATATATCTTAACTATTATATTTAAAGATAAAGTGCATTTAGGATATGTTGAATGTACTAAGTGTGTTTAAAATTAAAG
>JAFEMH010005780.1:147500-149599 GCA_022495995.1 Adenophora triphylla var. japonica
TTTTTTTTTTGTTTCCAAATTAAATGAAATTAGTCTCTAATTAAAGAGAAAAAAAAATTATGAATTTTGGTGTACAAATTTTTAAATTTTTTTTTTATAAAATAATTGAGGTCGAAAAAAGGGGAGGAAAAATAAAAATCTGAAATAAAACGGTCCAATCAGAGTGCAACACGTGTCGCTTTAAAAAAAAAAAAAACCCATAACGCGTCAAACGCGCCTTTGTCGACGCGTGTGACGCACGCGCCAATGACAGCTTGACACGTATCCTCTCCGCCTTGTTTATTGCCAAAATGCCACCGAGTGAAATTACGAAAATGCCCCTCATTTTTGGCTCCAAGGCTGTGCTCCTTTTATATTACTTTAGATATATTACTTTAGATATATATATATACTATATATATGTATATATATATATATGAACAGAGCCAACAACGCAAGGGGGTAAATTGACCCTCCTTTCCCATAAAACTCTACATATATCCAATTATTTTTTTATTATTATTTGAACCGATATCCCATTTTTTTAATGTTTACAACAAATAATACTTTGAGAAAATGCTTATGAGTTATCCAAACTGTATGCTCAAAAGACGACAATTAAAATAAAACAAACAGAAAAGCAAGTTGTTTTATATATTGTGAAAACATTCTTGAATACTATATTGTTAGTACAAACATCAAAGTGGTAAGTATTATCATCATTACATATCAATATTTAAAATAATTTACCTTTTAACTCTGGATGTAGCGACATATAATTCTTCATGACAAAATTTTGATTTTTTTCAAAATAAAAACTAATTATTTATAAAAAAAATATAACTCATTCTAGGATGAAGGGAGCTATAAAATTATTTAAATTGCAAAGTAGATGAAACATTGATTAGTATAAAGAGCAACTATAGAGACAACATTTACTACTCAATATATCTTAAAATGAACGAATGACCCATTTTAAATATATAGATGAAGACTTAAAAAATTAAGACCAAGGTTTTAGTAAAATGAGTACATACACCATTTCCTACCCACATTAAAAAAAAATCAAAAAAATAAAATGAATTGAAATAATAATTTCTTTATCTAAAAATATTATTTATTTTCTTCACTAATTTTTTCTTTTTCTCAATCAAATTAATTCCTATATTATAAATACACAATTTTTTGAGACGAATAGAAAAATCGATAACTTTATTAATACTTTATTTACTATGTTTCAAAGATTTATTTTAAAAAAATTAAATAAATTATTTGATATATCGAACTAAAATAAACAAAATAACCATATTACCCCATCCCACTTATTAAATGGAAACCAAAATCGACATTCCATATATATATAGATATTGATTATTATTATATTAAATAACCATATATACTTTATAAATACACAATGGTTTTGTTTTAAAAAATTCAACACCATCCCAACTCATCATCCTATACCCCACCACTTTTACTTTATTTTAGATTCTTTATTTTTATAATTAATAAAATTATTATTATTATTATAATTATCTATATATATATATATATATATATATATATATATATATATATATTTAAAATTAATAAAGGGTAATCAAGAAATTTATATTTAAAAAAGAGATTTTTTTCTTCAAAATTAATTTTGACATAAACATATTGAAAAATTAAAAAGGAAAATTAATAAAGGATAATTAAGAAATTAATATTTAAAATAAAGGTTTTTTTGTGTGTCCAAATCAAATGAAAATAGTCTCTATTTAAAGAGAAAAAAAATTATGAATTTTGGTGTAAATTTTTTTTTCAAAAAAATTAATTTATTATAAAATAATTTAGGTAAAAGAAATGGGTGGAAAATAAAAAATCAAAATTCATCAACCAATAGGAAGACGCCGTGTGTCCTAGGAAAAAAAAAAAAAATTGGCTTCTTAACGGGCTTCACGCGCCAGTCGCGTGTGTGGCCTGCAACGCCCAGGGTCCAAAATGCCCTACTCGTGAAGCGACACTTGTCCAAATTTCCAAAAAAAAAAAAAAATTAAATTCCGGCCTAATCAAAGCTTGCCACGTGTCCTTTAAGTCCAATTTTTTGCCATTTTGCCATCGGTGAAAAGTCGAAA